>CBVK0101466321.1:0-12863 GCA_900067695.1 Picea abies | reverse complement strand
TGAATAATTAAAATTGATTAGAAACGATTTTATTTTTCAAGGTACACAAACAAGTATAGGACCTAGGGCCTTGGAATAGGATTTTGTGAGTAAACTTTTCCAAGGATATAAAACTGAACGTATGTGTCTGACTAGGGAGTGGTGAAACCCATTGTGTAATTAGTGACATTAGAAGCTTCACTCACACTGGAGTTAATCATGAGGTCGTGAGAAGTTGGTTGCAGAGATAGACCTCTAATACCTTCCTAGCGTCAACAATATTTTTGGGGTTCTATTTGTATTTGGGGGTTTTTCTAGTGCCTTTAACTCCTTGATAGGCAGTGCTTTCAAGATTTTGAGGTTTTATACCCTTCCCATATGGTGGATCGGACTTGCGACTGCTCACTTGCACATTGGTTATATCGTGGTGAATATAGTTTCTTGATCTAGGTAACCACATAGGTTACTTGCAGGGGTTATTGTACAGGTACCCTGAGTCAGATAGAGATTGAACAACACACATAATTTATGGAGTATTTTCTCTCCGGAGGGATCTGACCGATTTTTCTTTGAAGCCTACATGGGTCCTTATAACTGATTCTGACACCTCCACTCTATTGTTGCGAAGTCTTAGGCCCCTCTTGGGCGAGACATACCTACTTTAGTTCGGGAGGTCCCTTTCAACCATTATATCATGTTTGTCTGCATTGGATTTTAGATTTATTTAGGAGTGTTCTCTTTTATTATTAGTTGGCCTTAGGATTTTGTATTGTGTTGTGAGTTTTGAATGATATGGTTGGTTGAGCCCCCATGACTCCCTCGGTTAGCACTACCCAGCCCACGGTATCTGCTCAGTCTATGTGGAAAAATCCTTTTGTATTTCCGAGTGGTATTCCGAATCATAGTACTCAGCCAATACCTTGGCCCTCTAATCCTTTCTTTGTTTGTATGCCATACATGTCTTCTCACTTTTCATCCTTGGTTTTGTGATCTTATGTGAATCCTAGTTTTGGGTATGGGGGCACAGTGTCTCCTTATTCTCCCTTTTTATTTGGTGGGGGTCCTATCCCTCCAAAAAATATTACGATAGGAGGTTGGAATCCTACCTCCTCTAGAACCAATCCTATATTCACTTTTCCAGGAGAAAGTGCTCAAAAGGGTGGTCCTTCTACCCCTTACATCCCATCCATCTATCCTTCTTCCGTTATGTTGGTTCCTACGAATGATTTTCTCATGGTGAACTGACCTCTCTCCAATGATGTTTCAATCGAGGGGATTCCATTTTATAGTATAGGAAACCCATTTCACAAAGTTCCCTCATCCGGGGGAAACATATATCCTCACCTGAGTAACCCATGTTGTGTCACTTTCTCTTCGCAAGTGGATTCCTCGGTGATGATGCCCTTACAACACTTTATGAATAATTTTGGAGGAGGATACTATCCTGTCGGACATGGACATGGTTTATAAAAGAACCCTTCTTGTCTCGCAATCTCTCAAAACTAGTATTTCCCTGGACGATGGTCTTTGATGTCGCAACCAACCATTGCTAGTCATGCTAGAAGCATAAGTCTAGTCACTGAGAGTCATATTGTAACTAAGTCACCAACCTATGCAAGTCATGTTGGAGACCTGAAACCAACCTCTGCTAGTCATGTTGGATATTTGTCACTAGCCTATGCAAGTCATGCTGGGGGAAAGAAACCAACTGCTGCAAGTCATGCTGGGGGCACAACTCTAGTCACTCATAGTCACACTGGACATACATCACCAACCTCTGCAAGTCATGTTGGAGATCTTCTACTATCCTTTGCAATTCATGTTGGGAGGATGTCACCAGCCACTGCAAGTCATGCTGGGGGCATTGATATGATTGAGAAGCTCATATGTATAGGACATAAGCCCAAGTTCCTTTGTAGACTTTTCAAAGGAGATCACCTTATTTGTTTGTGCCCTGCTATTATAATGGTACAAGAAGCATGGTCCTTGTCTAGTGGCCCTTCGGGTTCCGAGTCATCTTTGGTTTCCCAACATTATAATCCTTCTTTGGTTGATACATCAGTCACACTGATGCAATATTTGATCGACACCACTCCATTTTTGGGGAGTGATTTGTCTCTTGAACTTGTTGTCTCATATCCTATTCAACCAGTGGTCGTGCCGATGCAATATTCGGTCGACACCACTCCTATTTTGGGGAGTGATGTATCTCTTAACCTTGTTGTCTTGTATTCTATCCAACCAATGGTTGAATAAGTGGTCCTTCCGATGCAATCTTCAGTTGATCCCACTCTTCTTTTGGAGAGTGACAATTCTAAGTGACATTGTCGATGCAATCTTCGGTCAATCCCACTCTTCTTTTGGGGGATGATGCATCTTTCTATCACTTCCTTAGCATTTCTAGTTCTGTAACTTCTGAACGAGGGAGGATTCCACTCACTCCAAGTACACTCCCTACAAGTCATAGGATGGTTTCCTTTGATTGGAATGATCTTGTAGAGCCTTGCCTTCCTTCTTCTAGACCCTTCCAGATAATGGGCATTCGTTGATCTATTGTAGATGAAGGATCCTCTGTAAGTATTTTATCCTCCTTGGCTTGGAAAGTTTTGGGTTCTCCCAATATTGTGTTAGCTACCAATGGGTTTCTATATTTCGATAGAAGTCCTACATGGGAGCCCTGTCCTCCCCCATGATATTTTTCTTAGAAAAACATCCTTGAGTCTTAGTTAAGCTCTTTTTAGACTCCAAAAAATGAAAATATTGTCGAGTGAACTTGTCTCTTTCACACTCGTTAAATGGTTTTGAAAGGATGTCTATTTGGTATAAGTTTAACCCTTTTCTAGACCAAGTATAATACTTACGAAAAATGAATACTCTAGTCGCCATTGGTTAGAAGAGTTCTTCTGGGTATTATTTTATACTTTTTGGGGCCTAGGGGACTAAATGTACTAAAAATGACATTTTTGAGTTAAGTTGTAATTTCATCCCATTATCCTGCTTGCATTGTTGAGCCTATTTATGGCTTCCTCTTTCTCGTTATAAGCCTCTTTCCCCAACAATTCTCAGCATCATCCAAGCATTTCCTTTTATATGTCCTTTGCATCTTGACACCCTTTACCCGTAAAGAAAACATCCTCCTGAGTGTCCATGTCCCACATGAAATTCCATGCATTGAGCATAGGTGTGTTCCGCTGCTTGGAACTAGTTGCTTATTCACGACACTCATTTCCTCTCCTCTATCATAACATTTTTTTTACTATGAAAAAACAAAAAAAGACAGGTGGGAAAAGAATATTATCTCTTATCGGCAACAGTTTTGTCACCTTTGAACAAAGAAAAAACTATCGAGTCCATTTCATCCAAGGTTTGGGTTTAGAATGAACTTAGGAAGTTCATCTCGTTACTTATATTTTTATCCTCCGATTTCCGATCTATCCTCCGATTGGTTATTCTTCCAGCCCCTATGGAGAGTTTGTTGATTCCTCATGCATCACAAATTGTTTTCAATGATCAGTGTTAAGTCTATGTTGCCTGAGTTATCCATATGTCTCATTCTCTTGTTCAAAGGAAGTATAAATCTTGTGTTGACCATTCCTCATAACTCTTGACTTTGCATGTTGTCCATACCCTCAATGTATCTCAGAATCACATGAAGTTTTTGTCCTACCTTGCACCCCGGGCCTACTTTCATAATTGATAGTTAGCCTTGAACCCAACAGATGACTTCTCCTCATTGGTCATTGACTGGGGGGTTTCCCTTGTGTTTGATGGAAAGAAGTATAGTATCACATTGGGATTCATGCAATGTCTTGGATTCCTTAGCTCCATTGGTGGTTTCCTCACCTTTTTCGACAATTTTCATTTTTGGCTACTATTCAGAGGGTCTTTTTGATGCACTACTTGCATCTGCTGCATGCGATAGATGCACATGGTTGGTGGTTCGTGAACATCCTATTCACCCAAGATCCTCTTAATTATCAATATATTTCTTTGTACCGTGTGATGGATGATGAGAGATGCCTTAATTCTCTCCTTTTAGTAGGTATTATTCCATCGACTTCAACTGATATATTCTAGAATCGAGATATAGAGTATAATGAGTACCTCAAGGATTGCATTCATTAGTGGCAACCTCAAGGATTGCATTCATTAGTGGCAGGTTCTCCCACCATTGACAGTTGGGAATACATCAATGTCTCATGATCGATGGATTCTTCAAGTGTTTGAATTCAACACACTTATTCACACTTGTTGACTTTACTTGGTGCCTTGACACCTAGTTTCATTATCAGTGGGTTGTCTCGTGTTTGTTAACAATATACCTTAATGACCGGTAATCAAATGAAGTCTCATTATGTTTGACTTAAACTACTCTATTCACATAATTTATACTTTAACCTTCGGAAGATAGTGTAGAAGACCTCCAGTTACAGTAGAAACATCCTATATTAGTTGTTGTCTTTCATTGGACCAGTGCCTGTATTACTTCAATGATCATGGAAGATCATATTGTACTCCATTGTATACATATATCTTCGGTTGATTTTGAGACTGGACTCCATTGTGTCTTGTTTGTGACTATGACAACCTATGGCATATGTCCACTTTGTATTGCCTATTCATGGCCATGAAGAACTAATTGATATATATCCACATGGATCTGCAATGTAATTCATATTGGTAGCCATGTGTACAAAGTCATTATGAATTGTAATATTCTCGTTATTAACTAGTACTTCCGGCCGAGTCTTCATTACTCCACTTCTAGAAATTATAATGCATTTCGTCCATCACAGATACTCCTCTGACCTCACACATTAGGGGGCATATTTTATAGCAAATGTTTCCACACTACATGCATCTTTCTTAGATGGTCTTCCATTTCCCTCTGCAGATTTCATCTCCCCCTTTTCTGTGTACTCCAGAGATAAAATACTCATTTTTATACATGTACACGACCTCCCAGTTATGAAACACACATACATACACGATATCCTCCATTATATCCCACGTACATTGTGTTTGGCACTCAAAAAATTAAAAGTGTGTCGAGTTTCCATGGCATGTCATGAGATCCATGATCCTTGACCTTCCATATACTAGAAATGCTCTGACTCGACCCTTCAATTCCATTTGGAGGATATAAATTGAGTTGTACCCAAGCCTGGAATACATTCGACAATTAATCATTGAGAGAAAAGACACTCTAGAGAAATTTCACCTCAATTGAGTTTTCATCCCTTTATCCTTGAAAGTCTGAACTTCTTATGTTCAACCCCCAATATCTTCCTATCTTGTGATGGAGAACTTCATTAACTCCTACATGTGATGTTTCCTTTATGGAGGATTGAAGTGGTGGAGGCGCAACTGGAGGGAATTAGTTTCTTGGTTTCGATATGTGTCATTACATAATTTTGTCACCTATGTACTTCTATTGATTACATTAATATAAATACTCTTTTCTCGTGCAATTGATATCTTGAAAATATTTTTATTTTTTTCCATGGGTGTATTTGTTATGTATGTTAATGGATTATGCTGTTTTATATGGTTAAATTATATATCGTTACCACATGCTTGTGTATCTTAGTTGTTGAAGACAAGTTGCAGGTTTAAAGCTTTGGGTTGCGTGCTCAACGGTGGTCTTCCTCAGACATCCAGACAAGGTAGGATTATAGCCTTCTCTTGTTAGAATTTGATTTATACAACATACTTGAGATTAGATTATATTTTAGGTGGTGTTCCATCTATTGTGGTTTTCCCCTAGCCATAGAGAGAATTTCATTGTAACACACTTAACTAGGACTAAGTGGAAGATTACTTTGGTTACTTTCAGTGAGTGTCTAGATCTCTCTATACCACTACTATGGCACATTAACTTAGACATGTAGAGTATATCATGTGTATTTTTACCATTACACATTCATTTAATACAATTCATTCTTTCCCTCAAGCTTGTCTCTCTTCTCTTCTCTCTCTCGCAAGCTGTGTGATTTTTCTACTAGCTAGGTTCACTATGAAAAATTCACACTAGGTAATAGCTGGGACAATATTGTTTGTGTTGGAAATAGCTGTATGGCGGTGGAATTGATGTCAAAGAGGGAAAAAATAATAAATGTTGGGTAGGGTATTATTGTATTTTCATTATCAAGAAGATCAATATGGTTGTGAGATACTAAATCTTAGGAGAGATAATGTAGTAGGTTGCGTAGAAGACATAGCACGAGGAACAGAGGAGTCCCTCATCTTACCAGATCATCTCTAAGGTGGATCAATGCAGAAAAATATCAGAAGAGAAGGCGCAATTGAGTGAAGTGGAAACCAATTTTTGCAATTAAGGAAATCCATGCAAAGGATTATGGAGTAATCGTGATTGTTCTTGTTTGAACTTCGGGCGTAATTACAACCATTGAATCGAGGAGGGATCCTGCCCACTGATCTAGTTTTCAGGACAATTCAGGACCATCAGATCGAGGGGAAGTTATAGGTTAGGAAGAATTAAATCTCAACCGTCATATCTAGAGTAGTAGCATTACATACCATTGGATCAAGTAGCAGATAAAGAACTTTGACACTCTGCCACTGTGCCACTTCGGTGAACATTGGAGACAAGGTAGGATCACAAAGTCACGAAATCCCGCTAGCCGTTAGATAAAGGGGGGTATTTGGGTGAATTATCAACCATCTGAACGAGTTTATTGGAAGGACATGATACGCCAAAATATCTCAGATTAAAAGAACTCATGCAGACTGTTGATCTAATATCTCCTCGGGAGAAACACGAGCCATTAGATCAGGTGGTCAAATCTGATGCTGACCACTCCAAAAAAAAGGAGCCTAGAAGAGGTAAGTTTACTTGAAGGCTGAAGCCCCGAAGTCATGAAATGTCATCAACCATTGATCTGGAGTGAAAATATTGGAACAGTTAGATCACACTAAAGGAAAGAAGACGGTTAACTCCGATGCTGACCACTCTGACAAAAAGGAGTCTAAAATAGATAAGTTTACCTAAAGGCTGAAGCCCCAGAGTCATGAGCTCTCGTCGACCATCGAATCAGGAAATCCCTTCAACCGTTGATCTGGAGTGAACGCGCTACGGAAGAAGCTAGTAAAATACGACCTTGACCTACTCTGGTGATAAAAATCTCAGATAAACCAAGAACTCCCGAATCCGAGAGTTCCATAATAAAAAAAGGTTGTAGGATCAATATAGTTAAAAATACATGGTGGTAGGTCTATTTAGAAATTCAGGAATAATCAAAGGATGGTATAAAAAGTGACAAAACTCTCGAAGCCACGAAGTAAGATATGTGGTAGAAGACAAATATGACACGTGGCCCAATCCACTGGTGACATGTGTCAATGTATAGTTGGCACATTAGGTATACGAAAGTCACAAATCAAGGTGACACGTGGTAGCCACTCATCCAGTGCCATGTCAACAATGACGCCAACAACCACATCACTCCAGGACTACATCCTCTGGGGATATCCAGCTTCTTCTACCAGCTAAAATACCCGAAGCGCCGAAGATAGAATTTAACGATGGTCATTGATATAAGATCCTTAGGAATTTTTTGGACCATTAGATCAAGAAAAATGAAAGGATAGAGTAAGTGTGAATCACAAAGTAACGCTAACCATTGATCTACTTTGAGAGGGCTCTTGATCGTCAATTGTTTTGAAGCCTCTAGACAAGCCAAGATCATCCATCTAACGAAAGATTAAATATTGACTGTCTGATCTATTAGTGAATATAGTATACTCACTTCGAAAAAATTTACTCCGGAAGAATTGGAAGACTACAAAGGCTTGAGTCCTGAAACGCCGAAGTTCCGAAATAAACGAGAACCACCCATCTCAAACGTGCAAATAAAATGTGACCATAAGTCTTGATAAGTGATTAATCACTCATTTTGCTTAGCACTTAGTGATCACCTATGGTTATATGGAATAGAGGTCCTGAAAGTGCATCTGTGTGAATCTTAACATACAGAGGAATAATTTCTTCTGTCAGGAAGAAACTTTGAACTAGGCAGGATTTGGTTTTTTTCCTGATTGATATTAAGTGATCACATGCATCCAATGCATTGGAAAGCTAATTGAAAAACTTAGATATGATCTGTTGGAGAACTGGGGATGAAACAAAATATTAAGAATGAAATAAAAAGGCATGGGATCGATTTAAAAGAAATCGATCCATACATGTGATCGATTTATGAAAATTCCTCTTACTAAATTGAAAAGCTTTTGCGTTAAAATGTGAATAATAATAAATAGAGGAAGATATTAATTCAAAATAAAAAATTCAAATGTTATTACTGTTAATATAAAATGAAGAGGTGCAATGTTCCAAACATAGGGACACAATGCTTCAAACACTCACACTAGTTGGAAGACTATATAAACAAGAAAGAAGGGTGAAGAAGAAGTGTCTCTATAGTTCGGATCAGAAGATAAAAGCAGAAGCAAAGTCCAAGAAGAGAAATTGATGATACTTATGTAGTGATGGTGGAAGGGAGGAGCATGGAAGTATTAATATCCTTTACCAAAGTGTAAAAATAGGGAGTTGGTGCTTCCTAGGGTCAGTTCCCTAAAGACAAGGGAGTTGGTGCTTTCTAGGGTTGGTTCCCTAAAGACAAGGGAGTTGGTGCTTCCTAGGGTTGGTGCCCTAAATACAAGGGAGTTGGTTCTTCCTAGGGTTGGTTCCCTAAAACAAGGGAGTTGGTGCTTCCTAGGGTTGGTTCCTTGAAGAAGGGGATTTGTGTCTCCAAGATTTGGTGCTTTAAAGAGGATTGGTGTCCTTTACAATCTCATATTATTTATAAACCTTGTAATTTCTATTAATTATATTTATAATTGATTTTAAATACAAGTCCATTGTTGATATATTGTGGTGATTAATAAAATAAAATTACTAATTGTTCAAAAAGGGAATATTGATTCACCCTCCCTCTTAGTATTCCAACAATTGGTATCAGCGAGAGTACCTTCAACACAGTCTAATAACTAGAAAGTAGATCTTGAAAGACATGGATAAACACGAGGGAATGTATTCCAACAAAGCACCATTGTTTAATGGAGGTGGTTATGCTCCATGGAAAATAAAATGAAAAGCTACCTATTGTCTCTTGGCTTTGATGTTTGGCAATCTGTTGTAGATGGTTACACTGCACCAACTACTCCACCCAAATTCTATATGTGTGAAGGTAATGCATTGTAGGTCAACTAAGGAAATATGGGACAAATTGGAGGTTGTATATGAAGGAGATAACAAATTCAAGGAAGCCAAACTACAAACCTATAGAGTTCAGTTTGAAAACTTTAAGATGAAATAATAAGAGAACATTGTCAAATAATTCCATAGGGTAGATGAGGTAGTTAACTCAATCAAAGCAGTAGGAGAAGACCTTACCCATAAACCTATTTTACAAAATATATTAAGGTCATTACCTATGAGATATGATTCCAAGATATCCACAATTGAAGATAGACCAGAACTTGACAACCTCATAGTAGATCAACTTCATGGAATTTTTATAGCATATGAGATGAGAATAGGGAACAAAAAATCATCAAAAGAAGAAACAACCTTTAAAGAATCTAAAGCAAAGAAGAAACATGAAAATATATCTCATGAATATTAGTCAGGCATATCAGTTGTAGAAGAGGCCAACTTTATAAAGAAACTCCCAAAAGGATTTGGAAAATATAAAGGAAAGTTAGCTTTCAAATGTTTCAACTGTGGAATAATTGGAAACTTTGCAAACAAATTTCCCTATCCCAAGCAGGAGGACAATGATTAAGAATCCCACAACCAAAAAAAAAAATACAAGAAAAAAATTTATGAGAAAAAAAAATTCTACTCCAAATAAGACATCAACTCTTCAGACATGAGTGGAGATGAATATTCAAAGCTTCTATTTATGGGAATGAACACTCAAAATGATGATGTAGATGATGAATTAAAATTTGAATTTGAAGGAGAAGCAAACCTAGAAGCAGAACTGATTAGTTCTCTAGAAGAACTAAGAAAGTATAAAAAGAAGAACAAGTTATTGAGGGAACACGTTCAAGAATTTGAAGAATCACATCAATCAAGAGAAATAGATGCATCAAGAACCATCAAAGAATCAAAACAAATCATCTGTCATTTGAAGTCCCAACTCATAGAAGATAAAAGAATTGAAGAAGTCATTTTAAAACAACTCAATGATAGAGAACATGTGAGAAGCTAGACATTGAGATTGAGCTGCTAAAATGTGAACTTGAGAAAGAAAAGAAGAGATCAAAATTTGGAAATAGTTCAAAGATCTTGGATGAAATTCTCAGTAGTTAGAGGTCACCAAACAACAAGACTGGTTTGGGATACACCCAAGACTCAACTTATACATCACAAGGATCTGTCAAAAGACCAATCAATTACGCAGATGCTCTAAAAGGCTCCTTAAGAAGAGAAGATAATAAGGAAAAGATGATACGATTGAAAACTATTCCACATAAACATAAGTCAACACTCCCTACTAAAGTAAAAAATGACAAGAAGAATATAATCACCATAAGGAATCCCCCTAATAAATATCTATTTATTGGATACTGTTACTCTTGCAATAATTTTGGACATTAGGTAGTACACTACAAAGCTTATGGACAATACAATCACATAAATGTCACAAGATGTAAGAATAATAAGTACAATACAGAGAAGATAAACTACAACTCATTTTCTCCTTTGCAAAACTTCAATATTGAATTCCAAAAATGAAACAACTATGGATATAAATCCAGTGAATGTAGATCAACAATGAAATCCTTGAAGATAGGAAACCCTAATAAACGAAATATGAAGATATGGAAAAGAAAATCTAAAGTACAAAGCAAGAAAGATGACGCACCTAAAATTGGTGAAGTTAATAGTAGGAGAATGTTGGGTAAAGATTCTAATAAGGAATATAAAAATTAAATTTTTGCATATAAAGTGAATCAATATCAAGAAAGGAGAGTTCCTAAAGAAAAATATGACACAATTTTAGTTCTTGATAATGTCCTGCAAATCAATAGTCCACTAGCCAATAAAAGAAAAATTGAAAAAGAAAATTCTAAAAGAGAAGACAAAGAAATTTTTGTTACACAAAATAGTGATGATGATGAATCTTCAATAGTAGACCAACCAAAAGAATTGAGTGATGATTATCTTAGAAGTTTTCCAATGCTATTTTGATGATCTACTAAAAATCTTCCTAAAAAATTTAAACAAAAGGAAGGAAGGAGGAATTAGGGAAGACTTAAGATTGTTCCTGTTGATACCCCTATGAGTATTGAAGTACAGAAAAATGAATAGGATCTTGGATTACAAATGAATGAATAGATAACTAGCATCATCGAAAGAAACATGGTTTGATGGTACAACTCTATGCAGGATATGACATGGTTTGAACATATTATTTTGACATGGTTTGAACATATTATTATTGAACATTTGATATTTTTTTTCCAGTTGAGAAGCAGTATTTGAAGAAGAAACAAATTGCAGTGATAGCATACTGTTCATCTTGCAGAGAAGAGAGAGGGATTTATTCTTCTTTCCATGATTGGGCGTAGAAACATGATGGGGAGAGATTCATAGACAGGGGGAGAATCACCTTAGGGGGAGTGTCACCTTAAAGGGAGGAAGGAAACATCCCTTTTTGTCATTGCTTTCAAAGGGGGAGAATGATCAATAAAATCTAGTTAAAGATTGAAAAAGGGGTTTTACTGTGTTGCCATCAATTCTAAAGGGGGAGAATGTTGGACATATTTTCATGGTGTTGGCATTGATGTCAAAGAGGGAAAAAATGATCAATTTTGGATAGGGTATTATGGTATTGTCATTATCAATAAGATCAATATGTCCGTGAGATACTAAATCTCAGGAGAGATAACATAGTAGGTTCTGCAGAATACATAGAGTGAAGAACAAAGGAGTCCCTCATATTGCTAGATAATCTCTAAGGTGGATCAATGCAGAAAAATCTCAGAAGAGAAGGCATGATTGAGTGAAGCGAAAACAATGTTTTACAATTAAGGAAATCCATGCAAGGGATTGTGGAGTAATCGTGACTGTTCTCCTTTGAATTTTTGGAGTAATCACAACCATTGGACAGAATCTTGTTCGCTGATGTAGTTTTCAGGACAATTCAGGACCGTTAGTTTGAGGGGAAGTTAGAGGTTAGGAAGAATTAAATCTCAACCGTCAGATCTGGAGCAGTAGCATTACAGACTATTGGATCAAGTAGAAGATAAATAAATTTGACACTTTTCCATTGCGCCACTTCGATGAACATTGGAGACAAGGTAGGATCATGAAGTCACAAAATCTCGCTAGTCATTAGATCAAGAAGGGTCTTTGGGTGAATTCTCAACCATCTGATCGAGTTTAGTGGAAGGACAAGATAAGCCACAATATCTTGGATTAAAAGAACTCAGGCAGATTGTTGATTTAAGATATCCTCGGGAACAACACGAGTCGTTGGATCAGGTGGTCAACTCTAACGTTGACCACTCCAGAGAAAAGGAGCCTAGAACAGGTAAGTTTACTCGAAGGCCAAGGCCTTGAAGTCACGAACTGTTGTCATTCATTGATCTGGAGTGATAATATTTGAACCGTTAGATCACACTAAAGGAAATAATACAGTCAACTCCGATGTTGACCACTCCGGTGAAAAGGAGTCTAAAACAAGTAAGTTTACCCGAAGGTCGAAGCCCCAGAGTCACGAACTCCCGTTAATCGTCCGATCAGGAAATCTTGTCAACCATTGATATAGAGTGAATGCATTAAGGAAGAAGGTGGTCAACTCTGGCCTTGACCTACTCCGAATATAAACAACCCAAATATACCAAGAACT
>CBVK0101466319.1:0-10360 GCA_900067695.1 Picea abies | reverse complement strand
TATTTCATCAAAATCTATACATTTCTTTTGTGCAAACCCCTTTACAACATGTCTAGGCTTGTACCACTTTTTGCCTCCATCTTCTTTCTTCAACTTGTAAACCCATTTATTCTACAATGCTCTTTTTCCTGCAAGAAACTGAACTAAATCCCAAGTCTGGTTATTTACCAAGGAATCCATTTCCTCTTTCATGCCTTGCTCCCACTTATTTTTAGTGTCTACCTACATTACCTCTTCATAACATTCTGGTTCACCAGAATCAGTCAACAATAAATAATACAATGAAGGAGAGTATCGTTCAGGAGGTCTACTTAACCTTGTATATCTTCTAAAAACACTTGCAGGAGTTTGAGGTACATGTTTCTCCTGTTGTTGTACATTATGATTTTTTGGTACCTTTGGAATTTCTTTTTCAGTGATCTCATAAAGTACTGTGTACTCTAGTTTTTCTTTTTCTTGTATATTTCCCTACACTTGATCTTTGTACATGACCTTCTCATTGAATATGACATCTCTAATCCTAATGATTTTGTGATTTTCATAATCCCATAAGCGATAACCAAAATCATAACATCGTATCCAATAAAGGTACACTTCTTGGATTTTGCCTCAAGATTTCTTCTATTTTCTTTATCAATATGGACAAATGTTTCACAACCAAAAGTCTTCAAAAAATAATAGTTTACCTTTTTACCTATCCCTAGAATTCCACCATCAAAAGACCTTGAAGGTCCTTTATTTATTAATTAAAAAGAAGTATCTACAACATCTACCCAGAACTGTAAGGGCAGACCAGCATGCAATCTCATACTCCTAGCAGGCTCCATGATAATCATGTTCATCCTTTTTGACACATCATTTTCTTGTGGTGTTTCTGGAACTGTCTTCTCTCTACGAATCCCATGGTATGAAAAGTAATCACCAAACTCCTTGCTGCAATATTCACCTCCATTGTTTTATCTGAGACACTTCAACCTTTTTCATGTCTCATTCTCAACCAAATCTTTCCATTTCTTAAAAGTATCAAAAATATCATATTTTTATTGAATTCAATAAACCCAAGTTTTTCTAGTTGCATCATCAATAAAAGTAACATAATAACGAGAGCCACCAAGAGATGATAAATGATCTGGTCCCCATACATCTTTATGCACAAGCTCTAAACCTTCACTCTTCTTTTCTTTTTCGACTCTGAGAAATTTGACTCTCTTATGTTTTTCATAAACACAATGCTCACAAAAACCCAAATCAATTTGTTTAAGATATGGCAACAAATTTATTTTGTGAACTACCTGCATCCCCTTCTCACTCACGTGTCCAAGCCTATGATGCCATTGTGCTATATCCACTCCTGTAGAATCTAAAGAGATAAAAGAGTCAGTATTACCAGTACATAAATACAATGTACCTACCTTCTCTCATTTTGTTATCACCAATGATCCTTTGGTGACCTTCCACACCTTATCTGTAAATATGGATATAAAACATTCACTTGCCAACTTCCCTGTTGAAATTAGATTTGTCCTTATATCTGGAACATGTCTTACCTTTTTCAACAACCATTGGTTTCCATTCCTTTGTTTTATTTTTACCTTTCCCATTCCAACAATTTTGCATGGTGCATTATCACCCAAATGAACTTTTCCAACATCACCTTGAACATAATCTAGAAAAAATTTCCTATGGGGTGTGGCATGAAATGAAGCCCCTAAATATACTACCCAAGACTCGAAAATATTATTTACAGAAAGAATCAAAGCATCTTGTAATACATCACCTGTTACATTTGCTTCCTAATTTTTCTCATGTTGTCCATATCTTTGTTTCTTTAGAGCTCTGCAATCTTTCTTCAAATATCGTTTCTTCCTAGAATTCCAGCACTCTATCTTTCCTAGTCTGTATTTGGATTTTCCCTTCCTAGAATTCATGTGGTTCATTGAGCCCTTTCCTCTATCCTTTTGTCTTCCCCTTTTCTCCATGTTTAACGCATTACCTGATGTCTCACTTGTGCTTTTCCATCACATTTCCTCGCTAAGGATAACACCAACAACATCATCAAATTTTAGAGTGTTTGAACCAGAGATAGAGTTACTTACAACCATGACCAAGCCATTCAAGTTTTCTAGTAATTAGCACAAGATTAGAAAAGCCCTGACCTCATCATCAAAGTCCACTTTTACAGAACTTAGTTGATTAGTAACCGTATTAAATTCATTTAAATGATCTACAACGGACCTAACTTCTGACATCTTCATATTAAATAATCTCTTCACCAGAAATACCTTATTGGACATCGAGGGTTTTTCATATAGTTTAGCCAATGCATCTATCAGCTTCTTCATTGTCTTTTCTTTCGAAATATTGAGAGCCATTGATGATGTCAGGCTAAACCATATCATTCCTAGTGCATTTCTGTTAAGAACCTCTCATTCTCTGTCCTTTATGGACGTTGACTTATTTTATATTCCACCCAATGGTAGGAATATATCCTTCTAATATAAATAATATTCCATCTTCATCTTCCATAACTGGTAGTTTTGGATGTTAAATTTCTCGACCCTAAACTTTCCATCTTCCTCCATTTCTCCCACTCAAACCAGGAACCCTCTTTTCCTGCAAGTTACCTTTCACTTTGATACCAGTTATTAGAAAAATAGGATCACGGAGCAATAAAATAAAACAAATGCAAAAATAAAGCACATAAGATACACAATACAATAGAGACGCAGATATATGTGGTTCACCGAATGTGGGCTACGTCCACCAAAGAAATTGCTAGGTCCTTCCTTTATTATTATCCAAAAAATGAAGGGATACAACCTACAGCACACTCGCTCTAACTTCCTCTTCTTTCTCTCACAGTCCCCTCACTCAGAATACAATATTCACAATGATACATAGTTGCAATACATTTCCCTCATAAAAGAGGGTTTCCTTCTAAGGAAAAAAACCCTAACATAACTTCTATCATCAGATCTGTGACCTTATAATGAACGATCCAGATTTACTATGAAATTACAATATACATTTACAAGGCAATTTTTCCTTCGGCAGCCCACTTTCCCCCGGACCCCGCAGGAGGGGCAAGCCCCCCTTGCACTCCCCCGCGTGGAGGGGTGTATAGTATTCATGGGGTATAAACACCACTGAAAAATAAAGACCTCTGAATCAGGAAGATAATCAGGCTCCACAACCAATAAAAGGGGCTCTACATATCAACGAGAGGTCTTCCCACACTCCAATACCATGATTAATGGTCATCACATCAAAATCCTCAAGTGAAAAACAGGTGGAAAATTCGAGCTCGATTTTGGGCATCAGCATGACAAGTAGCACATTGACTCAACATGCCATTTCTACGCAAATCATGATATATGTACCCCCTGCACATTGCTCCCTTTCCCGCGGTGGGATAATTTCTTCACCTCTCACCTGGGAAGTATGGTTCTACTTTGTGGAGCTCATGTGGATGTCTCTTGGAAGGATATATGCAATTAAGATGTGTCTAGACACGTTAATTTTTTTGTTGCTCCTCATCATTTTCGTGAGTGGTTGTGCTTGCGGGCATGGGAGAAACTCCATATGGATCAGTTGTTGGCATTACCATTACGCAGATGTGGGCCTATGGACCAGTGGGATAGGGAGGACCATTTTAGTTGCAGGATTGATTCGAGTGCATTATTGGCAAGGCAAGTCAGAGTGGAAGTTAGATGCAGACACTTTGAATTGGGGGTTTGAGTCATGGAATTTATTCCAGGCCATCAAATTCCCAAATTCAAAGATGGATTTGGTTAGAATCAAGTGGAGAATAATTAGTTTCATAAGCAAGGAGCTCACGCTCAGGCAAGGTTGCATCCTCAATTCATGTTGACTGGACTGTGATCTTTTAGACCGATTTTTGGGGGGAGCTTGTTCTAGGTTCAGGCTACATGTTGGAGAAGAAATAATGGAAAACAAGAAGGAAGATGCTCATGTGACCCCTCTCCTAGACATTCATATGGACAAATCGTGGAAATGTTTTCACCAGCTACAGATCACAGTCCAGGGTCTAACCTCCTAGGTGTCATTTATATTGAAAATTTTAATTCAACAACAAACAACAATGTGATATATGCATGATAAAATTGATGCCTTGCACTCCCAATTGGAATAATTTCATACTAATTCATCACCCACCCCTCATGCCCTTGCGTTGGAATTGATTGCAAGTGGCTCATTAATCCAGATTATTTGCGGCATGAAATGAGATCAGAGATATAATAAATAAATGCACAGAGATATTGCAGATATTCAATAATATAACAGGAATATATCAGAGATGCAACCATAAACACATATATATAGTAATACATGATTTCTATTAATGAAATAAATGTACATAGACTGTAAAATATAGAGTGAAAGACTCAATAGAATGGTGGCATCTTATCTCTGAGAAGAGATGTGATGGCTACTCACATTCGCAAGAAGATGATTATAATGAGGCTTCGAAGGCCTTTTTATAATAAGAGGGAATGCCAAAAACCTAACCCTAGGAAGTCATGTGGGCCCCGTTTGGGTAAGTTGGTGCATCAACTTCTCGGGGTCATAACTTTTGCATACGATCTCCGTTTTAGGCATATGATAGCCCATTGGAAAGGTATCATCGAGGCGATTCATTTTGGGGGCTCAATCATGCCTTTGGCTATCATTGAGAAGATCGATCCCAAAAAACCTTCATTTAGGCCCTCAAAATGGCCCCAGAAGTTAAAAACTGCTAAAAATAGTAAATTGCCAAAACTACCAAAAAGTTGTTTTGGGCTAGTCAAAAAAGGTGGGTGGCCACCGATATCCACCTGGATCAATCCTCCCTTCTTAGGAAGCAATGGTATCCATTGCATTGAGTTCCCGGGGAAGAGGGAAAAGTGCTTGCTGGATCTACATCTTGGTGAGTTGCTTGCCTTGTTGGAGACGTCGTGTTGCTTAGTTTGTGGAAGTCTATCACGAACCTGTTGAAGCTAAGGTTGTTCAACAAGTAGAGCTACATGAGATGATGGTGTGCAGAAGGAATCTTTACGCTTTTCTACAACCTTGTCAACCTGTTTCTGTTGGATAGAAGGTGCTTGGGGCGAGGCTATAGTGGTTACAGTGTCCTTCTGTTCCCCTTTTGAACAGATTGTGAAGAAGCTGAATTTTTCAATATGAGATACTACCTTGTAGCACTTTTTAGGTGGAATAGTAGTCAGAACTACCTCTAGTATTCTGTAGAGATGACCCCCCAAAGTAACAATGACACTACAGGGTCAAGACTCATAAACAACATGGTGTATCCACATATATGTTTAGCCCAAGAGGACATCACAGACATCCAATGGGGAAACATCACATAATACCTCATCCTTGAAGGGTTGGATGTTGTATGATAATCGACACTATTGGCTAACACGAAGATCTCGTCCTTGGCGAAGCCACCCAATGTTGTATGGTTGCGGGTGTGGTGTTCTCGACAATCCCAATTGTTTGACAACCTCTGCTGAGATGAGGTTCTTCTGGCTTCCACTATCAACAATAAAATGCAGCGAGGTCCCCTTCGCCCACATCTGTGAATGAAAAAGGCACTCCCCCTCTTCAGGATCTGTTGGTTCTTTTGGTTGAATTTCTATGGTCACGACAATAGCAGTGGGGTCTGCATCAATGATCTGTCCTTTACCAGTATTTTCAGAATCAGATTCTGAATCAGGGTTCAGCTCCTTGTCTTTGATATCGGCCACCAATGATTGTTTTGAGTGAGATTCATCGGTGTTGTGCCAAGGGATTTTTTGGAAATCACACCATTTTCCAGTGTCCTTCTTTGTCTTCCCGTGACCCTTCTTTTCTTGTTGCTTGGACTGGTTTTCAGGAGACTGTTTGTTAGGGTCGTCTTTGTCATACTTTGGTTGTTGGTGATTTGCAGAACCAAACTCTCATTTGTTCTGGTGCTTAAATTTATTATCAATTTAAATAGCATATCGATAAGCAACACCTAGTGATGAGATGTCCAAAAAATCCATTTCAGTTTGGATGTATCTGTGTAGAGCCCCACAGTATTTCAGAACCAAATGTCATTCGGAGTCTTTGATACCCAGCTTGGTGTGCAAGGTATGGAAGGTATTGGTGAACTCCGGAACTACTTGGCCCCTCTCTTGTGTTAAAGTTTCTGTTATTATTAGGTTACTTTCAATTTACTAAATAACAACAGAAAAGACAGGATCACTGAGAGAAACACAATCACAAGAGTACACAAGCATTTATCCTGGGAAACCCTCAAGGGGAAGAAAACCCAGCAAAACTTCCTTAATATAGATAGCCAATACAATGCCAAGACAATGAACCAAACAACACAAAAATTCCTCTCTCAAGGATGCGCCTCTCTCTCTCTTCCTTCTTCCGGCAACTGGTAACTGTAGCTTCCTTCAATACTTGTGCACTAGATGAGTGAGCTAAGTGTGTGTCCAAATGTGGCGTTGGCCTATCTTATTTATACAATCTGGCAGGTGTTGAACAAGTGCCTTTTCACTGGCAGGGCCGACTTCTCATTCTGGGTGGTTATAACCACTTTAATATATTCTGGCTAGGCTGACTTCTCATTCTGGGTGGTTATAACCACTTTAATATATTATGGGGCTGTCTTTTCATTTAACCTATTACAATTAGGGTTTGACCAATCCGCAAAAGGGGATTTGGTCATTTACAATACCTGACATGATCAATCCACAAAAGGGGATTGATCTAATCAATAATAAATATATTTTATCTTTATCCACAAAAGGGGATAAGAATATTCTTTGCAGTTACACAATATTTTAACACTCCCTCTTAACAAGAAGGATATTCTTTATTTTTTGATAGGTCACTGGATGTCGACATCAACTAGGTAGCAGCATCCATTGGATAACATCATCAACTAGGCAACATCATCAACTGGGTAATCATCATTAACTGGATAACTGGAGGCATCCACTTGGTTATCTGGCATCATGATCATTGACTGGCATATCTATAAATCATCGAAAGTTTTGTTCTCTTTATCTTCGCGCAGAAGATACTCTTTCTTTCTTTCGTCTTCACGCAGAAGATACTTCTTTCTTATCTTCACATAGAAGATATCTTATCTTCACACAGAAGATGTCTTATCTTCACACAGAAGATATTCTATGAGTTTTGCCTTTCCTTTTATGTTCTCCCTTCTCTTGTATTCATATATCTCACCCATCCACTGGGGAGAACTACTACCATAGCTTCACTCCTAGTCGTCCCACATGAACTAGAGAAGCTAAGATGCTATCTTGGGAAAGACTAGACTCCCTTTCCATGATCCACGCAGGATCACGACAGAAACCTCAAGAGCCAACTAACCATTCCACATGGTCAAGGTTTGTGTTCTAGGCTACTCCATCCTTGGCCAGAGGAGAGTATATGCCCGCTTCCCCTTGGAGAAACATCCACATTCCTCTCTATGAGGGTGGTCACACCCCTGTCTACAAGGGTATTCTAGCATGTCCCTAGAGTATCCAAAAATCAACACTTGGACAGAGGCCAACCTTGGAAAATTTCTCATTCCCCTTCTCTACGAAGGTCTCTTCTCTTTCTCCTTCTCTACGAAGGTCTACCTGTGGGATTGCTCATTCCTTCTCTATGAAGGTCTAGCTATGGGATCCAAAAAAATCTCTTGTGGTCCAAAATCTTTCAATGGTATAATACCATGCTACCCATCTGTTGGGAACCATCCATCTACTGGATAACTTTCATCTTGATCAAAACATCTAGGCACCATCCATCTGCTTTCCTAACTGCATCAAATCACGATCTTTTATTTCAAACTCAGAGACATAACTCCCTCTTGCACCAAAATGATAGTTTCTAATCATTATCCTTGAAGTTCTCTTCTGTAATATCATGGGTGCTTTCTTGAGTTCACATATTTCTTTCTTTCTGTCTTCATACTGGATCAACCTGCTCCCTCTGCATCTATAAGAATAGTACTGGAGCAACCTGTAGTTACCTGCATCTCATCCACTATATCTGAGTATCCATCTTTTTCTTCATCTTGAATATTTCTGCTTTGCATCTTTAGGAGCCTCCTGCTCCTATATAAATACTGGATATTGTCTGGTCTTTATTGACTGTCATCATATCATACGTCCTTCTCGTGTTTTCTAACTTCTGCAAGTCACGGCATAAGTTCTTTCTTCCGAGACTTGTAAACTTACTTACAGTATGCTTTCTTTGTCACTCTCATGAGTGATCATACATGAAATAAATATTTTATCTCTTCTTTGATACTTCCTTCATAAGTCTTCATAGACACTGAAATAAAATGAGGTTAATTAACATTCTCACAAAAAACTAACTTGTAATCATAAAGTATTAAAGTAAACAAGATACTAAAAATAAACATGAATACTTATCTTTTATTTTTGTGTGGGGAGGCTTCACGGACCCCACCATTTGCTATCTTTCTTCAGATCAACTATCTTCAACTTAAAGTACATAATCCTTAATTTCTGCTAAATATTTCTTTGAGGGAGGATATTCCTCTTCCTCTACCACATGTGCTTGATACTTTATTTTCCCTTTTCCTTGAGGACAGTCATAAGAAAAGTGTCTCAACTTTTGACAGTTGTAGCATCTGATCTTTGAAACATCTTTCTTCTTGTCTGGAACTCTTACGGATTTAGCTTCTTTATTGTTCTTCCTGAAGGAACTTCTTTTATTCTTTTGAGTTGTAATAGCTTCCTCTTCATCAACAATTAATCTCTTATGTTGGTCTGCAAGTCTAGATTCTCCGTGTGTGCAATCTTCCCATAACTTATCAAACTTGGGTAACTTGCTTCTTGCACACACTCCTTGTACAAAAGGAATCCAAAATGTTGGAAACCCATTTAGGGTTGTGGTTACAAGTTCTTTGTCACTAATGACATCTCCAATAGCTGCAAGCTAATCTCTAATCTGAGAAACTCTCATAAGATAAGATGTGACAGATTCTGAGTTATCCATCTTCATATTACGAAGTTGATTTCTTAAGGTAAGATTCTGGCTAATGTCTTTGCTTTCATATAACCTATTGAGTGCTTCATGCATTTGCCTTGTTGTCTGTAGTTCAGATATATGAGGGATCAAGTGATCCTTTATTGAATCTGACACAATTATCTTTTCTTTCTTTTCATTCTTCTTATGCCCGATCTTTTGATCTTTTTCCTCTGGTTCTAGTACACCCACTGTAACATGTTCTAGGAGATCATTCTCGTCTAGAATCATCTGCAACCTATGCTTCCAAGATCTGAAGTTTCTAGATCCTTCCACCCTGTCTTCTACCCTCATGCTGGTAGCCATTCTTTCTTGTAGAAGAAACCCTAGCCCTCCGGGCTATAGAAATAATAAAAAAATCAAATTACTTGGATTTGAAAACTGAACTCACCAAAATATGCGCTGGACTTAGGTGAGTAGCCTGGTGTGTTTAGATTTCAGAAAATCCAACTTTTACCCCTCCAAACTTGATCTTTGGATTTCTGGATTGGTGCTTCTAGTTTTCTGGTACATCTGGTACACTGGTACATTGGTACTTCTGGTTTTCTGGTACTTTGTGAAAACTAGGGTTTCACTTTCTGGGATATCTAGCCACTGAAAAAATGCGCTGAGGATGCCAAAATGTTCCTTGAGGTAGGGCGCACCTTTCTAGATGGATTTGAGGCTAAAAACCTTCTTTAATAAAAAACCCTAATTTTCATGTACAACAACAGTGACGTTTTTCTTTTTCCTATGAAAGATGCTCTCTTCATCTTAGCTCTGATTCCATGTTAAAGTTTTTGCTATTATTAGGTTACTTTCAATTTACTACATAACAATAGTATAGATAGGATCACTGAGAGAAACACAATCACAAGAGTACACAAGAATTTATCCTGGGAAACCCTCAAGGGGAAGAAAACCCAACAAAACTTCCTTAATATAGATAGCCAATACAATGCCAAGACAATGAACCAAACAACACAAAAATTCCTCTCTCAAGGATGCGCCTCTCTCTCTCTTCCTTCTTTCGGCAATTGGTAATTGCAGCTTCCTTCAATACTTGAGCACTAGATGAGTGAGTTGAGTGTGTGTCCAAATGAGGCACTGACCTCTCTTATTTATACAATATGGCAGGTTCTGAATAGGTGTCTTTTCACTGGCAGGGCCGACTTCTCATTCTGGGTGGTTATAACCACTTCAATATATTATGGTTGGACCGACTTCTCATTCTGGGTGGTTATAACCACTTTAATATATTATGGGGCCGTGTTTTCATTTAGCCTATTACAATTAGGGTTTGACCAATCCGCAAAAGGGGATTTGGTCATTTACA
>CBVK0101466316.1:1021-15361 GCA_900067695.1 Picea abies | reverse complement strand
CCCCCCCCTTTCTCAGTTGTCCAACAAGAAAATCAAGTAGAAATAAATGAGTGTCCTTTTAATGAACAAACAACCTTATAGATCAACCAGTGCCTTATATGGAGCTAAATATGAATGAAAAAAATGAGTAGGGTAAACAAAATTTAAATGGCAGTGCATATTGAAATGTCTTAATTGAAATGGAAGCTAGGTACTTGTTGATGGGCGAAATTGACCGTCCGTCAACTGGGAAAGTGGAACCGGTTCGGGGTTGTCTAAATAACCCAAGCCGTTTGGAATAATAACCCAAGCCGTTTGGAATGGACCACCCTGACGAGTTTAACGGCTCCATTGGACGCTCTAAGGTCTTTTAAGAACACCAAAGAGAGAATTGATCTGAGCTAAGAAATCTAACTAAAATAAACTAACGAACTAAAACTAAATAAAAGAAACTAAACTAACTAAAACTAACTAATACACTAATCTAATTAAAACAAACTACTAAATTAAACTAAAACTAAATCTAACTATTCTAAGTATTATATACAATCTACCAATTACTATTATAATAACTCAAATCAACTATCTAATTACTAGCTGAGATATTACTTATTCACAAATGTACACTATAAACAGCCTACAGATTTAATTAAAACCTGCAAAACTCATGTGTTTTTCTGTCCTAAGACAGCAAGATATGTTTTTGATTTTTTGATTTTATGAAAAAGAAATAAACATAACTGAAATTAAATGATCTAATATAATTACTGAAATTAAACAATCTAATATAAATCTAATTAAACTTATATATGAATTAAACTACTTAATGAAAACAGTAAACAAAGTACTAATTGACCTGGAAACGCTCCAAGTCTGCCCTGTGTATGATAAATTCTAAGCTGGTCGGAGGAGGGAAACTTGCACCGGTTAGTCTGTAAGCTTCTCGTAAATGATTGGTTGTGCTGCTCCTTGAAGTGCTTTACAGGACAAACAAGACATAAAAAATCATAACAATCTTATGATTATAAATTTATGCAATAAGGGAAACCTGTTATGCAAAAACTTATATATAACAATTCAATTTATGAAGAAGATAAACCTGTCATTCACAAACTGAATTGACAATTGTTATGTCTTTTATCTAACTGGAAGAAACAAGATATGGATAACAGTGATCACAATTATATCAGTTGCACATGATTTAGATAGCTAAAGTAGTCATAAACCATAAACAAATTGATATACACAACATAAAACAAAATATTGATATATTGAGAAGCTAAAGCTATGACAAAACATCAAATTCTGCTTATGCGACAGAGCAGATCCACGATATAAACAAAGTTTATGAGTATGTCATGTAAATAAGTGAAAGTCATACCAGTGTGGTTGTTCGAGCTACGCCAATTTTGAATTGACGACTGTTGTAGCCGACTCCATGTTCTTAAATAAAATTGAACCTGTTGTTCGCTGTTTCTTTTCAGTGGATTGCATCTTAGCCTTCTAACTGGTGAGCCTTGCAACTTGATCCTCCAAAGAATGAACTCTGGATTGCAGCATTGGCACATCGAGGTAATACCTTTCCAACCATGAGCCACACTGATCACATGGTGGAGCAACTGGTTCGGCTAGAGCAGGAGGGGGTTTCGACGAGTCACCTGGGGTTTCACAGGACATTTTGATGCCTGGATAATTAGGATCATTTTGCAAGCAAGGCGGTAGGTTCTTCACAAAGTCGTATGCGGGTTTATCACATAGACTTTCAGAATAGGGATACTCACTTGCCAAGTAACGTTCAACCTCTGAGTCAGAATCTTCACTTACCATAATAGGGTCGGGCTTGACAGGTGCTTTTGGTTTGTTTCTTGCCATGCGAGAGATTAACCGGGCGTTCTTCTTGCCTTTAGAATTGGCAGTGGGTTTGGCTTTAGGCCTTTTAGCCACGGGTTTAGCAGCTTCGACACGTTTAGTCACAGGACCGGGTAGGTCAATAGGAGAATCGGGTAGGGGTTTAGGTAACAGAGCACTGTAAGGCACAGAGGGTACTGACTTGCTCTCGCTCACCACAGGTTTGTCAACTTGTGGTGGGCTTGAGCCATCAAAATTATTGCGTTTAAGAAAATCATCCCAACAGTCACGGTGTAACCCCAAATTACAAACTATAAGCATTTTAATTAACCCAAAATGAAAAATACTGGTATCGGACTGGTTCCGTTTGTACCTTTTAGACATTTTAAATAGACTCCTATGCAAGTAGTAAGGCATATTAAGCTCATAGCCCATGAAAACGATAAGTAGCCGAAGGTGGTACAAGAAAATGAAACCATACCGGCCCTCGCAGGTAATGAACTGCTTGGTTACCATCAGCAAGTCATGCCAGCGTTGCTTGAGCATATTTGCGGGCAAACCCTTGTCACAGGAACTCACCCTTCGCGACTGGAAGAGTAATGTCCACAAGAAATCTTCCACTTTGCAATTTTTTGACCATTTCTGTCTGAAAGCAGGCAGACCGGTAGCCAAACTAAGAAATTACTCATCTATTTCCAATTGCACATCCCCAACCTTGGCTCGGCAGCCATCAAAGGTTAACGCGAATTGTCGAGCCACACCAGGGTTAAAGCCATCAAACTTTCGTATGAATGAGAGCCATCTGAATTCCTCAAGGTCATTGTAAGCGCCATCGAACATCAACAATGCCTGGCTGCCATTGGGTTCAGCCCTTACGACCAGGGCCATGGTGCGGGTGCATGGTAGGGTTTGGATTGAACACAACAATACACAGGAGTAAAAATCGATAGGACTAACAGTTGCAAGCGTTCAAAGGGGAGGCAAATCAATATGCGCGTGTGAAGGTTGTGGGTTAGTTCACCGCCATGCACAACATTAATGGCACAGTACAACACTATTTAATCAATTATGACATCACTCAAACCACATTAATCGGTTAACACAAGGATTTAAATGGCGAATAGTGATACCAAGGCACCATTGTATTGTTTGAAACCATGAACATTCAATATAGAATCAAACCCAAAGTTAATACGCGCCATTGTAATAATTCAAACCATTAAATCGAAAATCCAAATGTTTCACCAGTGCGCCATGTATAACTTTAGACTATTTCCATTCAAATATGAAATCAGACTCATACGTTACCCATGCGATTTTTGCATAATCAAAGTTTATAAAACATTGCAACAAGAGATTTCATAAAATCGATAGGTCAAAAGCTTATAATAGTGATGATCACATCATATAAAACAAGATCAACCATGACCCTTATGAAATCAAATATGACCCATAACTTAACATGCTCAATGCCTTATCAATAAAATAAAAATCCAGTTGCGCAGTCAATGTAAGAATAGGCAAATGGACAAAGTTCGAAAAATAAACCAAAGGTAAGAACCAATCAGAATATCAATGAGCAGATCATGACAGTCCAAATAACGATGGAGGAGTTTTCACTCTTTCATTCGTGAAAACTAAATTGAAACCAATTTTCAATTGTCGCTTGAAATGAAAACATCGTCTTTTTGCAAAATGCGACGATAACTTGACATTCAGGAGACAATAGGTGTAGGCAGCTTATAAGGCAATGGAAAAAATTGAATTGGCTGCCAACAGTACTATAAGTAGAAATATGTAGGGTGTCATAAATATGGGGAAAACCTCCTTCAAGTGTTAGGATCATTCACATAAATGGGAAGGCTCCTCAAGGAAATAACAACAATCCTAAATAGAAAATTCCATCAAAGTCAACCATAAGTAAAATTAACGAGGTTTACTCAAGTAGGTTGAGTTGGTATAGGCTAAGAATAGAAAGAAGAATGGTCACAAGAAGGTGTGAGGCTTCCTATAGTAGTGTTACCTTGGTAAAAGTCATAGGAAAATTGTTAGAATTAGGGAAAAATAGAAACAAATAATTCCTTTTTATTTATCTGTTCACAAGATCAACATATATGAGAAAAGAAATAAATAGATCTAAATTAAATTTTGAGTATAAACAAAATTTCTGAGTGAAAAGACAAACCTCAAGCTTGCCTCCCGATCTAAGAAAGATGTGTCTGTCACATGTGTGGATGAAAACCTTTATAATATGCTTAGAAATAGTTTTAGGTTATGTAACACCCCGGGTTTCGAACCCCCATTTTAAATAATGTATTGTTACAATGTTGAGAGGCCAAAGTGCCCAAACAATTATTAAAAAGGCTAGTGTGCCCTAGAAATGTAATGTTTTGATCATTACTGATAATACATACATTGTTGGCTGCTAGATGGACAAGGACTAGAGTTATAGGGGGCTATGATTCCATAAGAGAGGGGGATTGAGGGGATAAATGTTTATTTCCTATTTTAAATACCCTTTGGTAT
The DNA here is from genome assembly GCA_900067695.1 of Picea abies. Classification (NCBI taxonomy): domain Eukaryota; kingdom Viridiplantae; phylum Streptophyta; class Pinopsida; order Pinales; family Pinaceae; genus Picea; species Picea abies. The sequence continues at coordinate 11,008 of CBVK0101466316.1, read as the reverse complement.
AAGAGGGTGGATCAGTTATGTGGGCTTGTTGGGGAAGGCCAGGAGGTTCTTTATTCTCCACGAATTACTTAAACTTGCCTTTGGTCTAATGGGGGGGTTCGATTGAGGTCTTGTTCGTTGATTTCTTTTTCATTCATTAATTCTATTATTCATTCATCCACTTGATCATCGATCCATGCATTCATTCGCTTGCTCACTACTGAATTATTTTCATATGTACCTATCACTCATTGATCCATCCTCACCCACGTCTTGATTTGGGGAAAGGGAAACGAACTTCCAAAGATTAGCCATGGTAATGTTGGTTGTAGTGGTCATTGGTGTAATCTAGTCATGACTTGAGGCATGCATGTATGAGATGCGTTGACCTATGCCCAGTGTTTTTCACAGCTAGGAGTCCTGAGAGTTTCGGCAATGATATTTTGGACAAATTGCACTGGAGCCCAAAATAAGGAGAAGGAATGCCTAAGGGACTGCGTGGAAGAAAAGGGTGGAGATCCATTCTCTTGGGTGGTGCAAGATGGGTATAAATGAGCTAGGTACTTGGATTGTTGTGAGTGATGGGAAATCCTATGAGAGCTTGAGTGTTGACTAGATTTGGGAAGCCAAGTAACACTATGGAATCGTCCTTGTGGATTCATAGCCTTGGATCAGAGGTGACACTATTATTGATATTTGGGAACAGTAGCATCTACAGTTGGGAGGAACGTCCTTGGTCTGAAGCCAGTTGGTTTCTTCTTTTATAAAGATAAGTGCTCCCTGTTATGGTATTATCTACCTGTATATGAATGTATTTTGTTGTGTATTTATTTATCGTTTGATTACATATTTAGAATATGCATGCTTGTTGGTTATTGTTGTGCATGTTGTTAAATCCTTTTCTTTTATGCATCCTTACTAATTTAAAAGGGTATCGGTAAGAGAAAGAAGTCCAAGGGTGGGATTGAAGGTAATGTACCCTATCCTGTGGGTGTCTGGGTATGTTACAGATTGGTATCATATATTCTAGTTGAAACACCAAGTCAGTATGGGTCGGGTTAGTTGGTCAGAGTCTCGTGGTTGAGATCGAATTCTGACCGTGAATTTGAAAATCTTAGGAGGAATGGCATTGCAGAATCTATGCAGGAGTTAGAATGTCAGAGATCCTTGGTAAGGGTTCAAAGGATCGTGATCGTCCCCTTCAAATTCAGCTGCAATCACCATTGTGGGATCAAGAGAGATCTAGGATCATTAGATTGGAGGGAAGGTGAATGAGGGTCATCCAATGAGGGAGAAGAAAAGGTTAATTCACAATCGTCAGATCCCATTAGAGAGATATATCAATGGCCAGGAGGCATTGCAAGGGCTCAAGTTGCACGGGAGTTAATTTCCCCAGATGGTCCCACAATCCAAACCAGAGTTTCATCGAGGGGTTAAGTGTCAGTATCAGAAGAATTATGAGGAGAAAGGTGAGTTACTCCAAACTGCTGATGTGTGCCCCCGCAAATTGAAAGGAATTAAGTGATGTGTCATGTTAGTGATCGAACATCTAAACTTTGAAGAGCCGAAGTATATCCAGATTGTTGATCAAAGTGGAAACGCGGCAGGAGATCTACACTCTGGTGGATAACCACTTCGAAAGAAAGATGAATGAAAAAATCCAAAACTCATGAAGGCCCGAAGCTCGAAGTTCATCTGGACTGTCCATCAATAAGGACACATGACACCAGACCTCTCACTTCAAAGACTTAGTACTCTGGAAGGTTTTGCAGAATGAAACACTAGGGAAAGAATTACCCAAAGTCTCGAAGTAATTGAGGACCATTGATATCAAATCAACAAGAACCATTGATATTTACAGTTGTATCTCCCGAAGTCCCAAATTTTGGGGTTAATACGGACCGTCTGATAAGGGAGACACATGTCAACAGATTGGTCAGTTTTGAGAATTTAGAGTTTGGGAGAATTGGAAGTGTGCTAGTGTGTAAACTATTGAAGCCAAAATTTCTGAAGCCTGAAGAGTCGAAGTGGTGGTGCACAATGACGTCACCTAGGGGTGATGTGGACCCAGGAATTCCGAAGTGACATGGATTGCAGATTTCACCTAGGATTACGTGGAGAGTTCTGAAACTCATGAAGCCCGAAGAGCTGAAGCAATTCATAGTCATTGATATGTGGGAGGACATGCATCATCAGATTGTGAACTCTAGGTAGAATCGTTCTGGGAGAAAGCAAGTGTAGGAAATTGAGACTCCTGAAGTGCGAAGTCCCGAAGTGGATCTCGATCGTTCATCATGAATGAGGATGAGGACCATTGATTAGGTCCTAGTTGAAGGTCCCGAAGTCCGGGATAAGCACTTTTTCAGCTAAGCACAGGGTCATGATCATGGTCACATGCAGTTGAGAGTTGAGGGAAGAAGGGTTAATGGCCGAATTGGTTTTTTTCGAGACAAAAAACTGCTAAGGAAGGATTTAGCCCGTGGTTTATAGTGATGGTCACCTAGGAAGGTGGTTTGAAAGAAGCATCTATGCAAAATTGAATTTTGTATCAGCTAAAGGATAACATGGAACTGTTATACTTATGTTCTTCATGAATTGAGAAGAAAAAGGAACTGTAACATGGTTTTGAAAATTTTGTTTACCATATGCATAATTCTAACAAAATTGTCGCTTGAACATTTTGCAGAATTAAGGGGTTTAAACACCTCAGCTCATAATGCGTATTGAAGAAATGGAAGAATGCAAGGGAGACTCTAGCCATGATAAGGAGGCTGAAGGCTAGAATACCATAGTTGGTAATGCAGATACAAATTCCAATGGACGCAAGGAAGGAGGAGAGCAGGAAACATTAATAGAGACTGTAAGAAGCCTAAAAATAGAAGTGAAAATCTACAAAGTAGACAACGAGAGACTGATGAGAGAGAAAAGTCAGATAAATGCTTGAGTGATGCAGAGGAAAATGAAGAAGGGATCAAACTCAAAAAAAGAGGAAGAAGACAGGTTTCGTGAAAGAAGAGAGGATCATGGAAGAGCTGGTTATATGAGAAGCGCCAGCAGAATTCATAGACACCACTCACCTCCTTAATCAAAAAGAAATTTGTATGCATCAGAAGGTTCCATAAATAGTCCAGAGGTGTCTCCTGTTAGGCACCAGAGACGGAGACAGGAAGTGGACAGTTTGCAAGGAGAGTTGAGGAAGATTAAGCCACCTTCCTTTGATGGTGAAAAAGAAAGGGAATATGATGTCAAAGCATGGTTTCTTGGACTCAAGAGATCATTTCAGTTGCATAACTATTCATCAAACTTAGAAGCGAAGATTTCCACCTATCATTTACAAGAGAAAGTTGCAATGTGGTGGGATCAACTGAAGCAATTTGAACATGTTAATGAGAATAGGATCACTTGGAAGCAATTCAAGAAGTACTTACAGAAGGAGTACCTCTCAGAGCATTTCTATGACAAGAAAATGTAGGATTTCTTTGAACTCATGTTGGGAAGCATGACTATGGAAGAATATGAGAAGGAATTATTGGGACTATTAAAATATGTTGGCTTTATAAATGATGAAAAGGTAAAGATATAGAGGTTTTTGAGTGGATTTCCATCCTTTTATAAAGAAAATATTAGGTATGATGAGCCCAAGAACTTGATTGAGTCCATCGGGAAGGCTAAATACATGTATGAGCAAGAACATGGAAGAGAATCCCTGCAGAAATATTGAAAGGATAAGAGGAAGGAGAAGTCCGATTAGAGGAAGAAAGGATTCAACCCTCCCTTCAATAGGAATGAGCCTAATAGAAATCATCAAGATCGGTATGCTAAGGGTGAATCCAAGAAAGAAGAATCCTTGGGAAAAAGGGGAAGACCACCTATCCAATGTTGGGGATGCAAATAAAATCACTTGTACAAGGATTTCCCACACAGAAGGGACAGAGTGAAGACTTTTCAAAACGTCCAAGAGGCTACAATAGTCGTAGATATGGGAAGAATCTATGCATCCTTAGATGATCGAAAAGCAAAGTACCAATCCAATATGATCAAGGTGCAAGGTAAGATCATAAATCAGTCTATTTCTATTTTAATTGATTTAGTAGCAAGTCATTGTTACATTGATCCTAAAATAGTGGATAGATTACATTTGGAGAAAAGTAAGCTTGGAAAATCAAGTTTGGTTCAGCTGGCTACTGGAACCGAAAGGAAAATCCATGATATGGTTAGAGGGTGTTCCATAAGTCTTAATGGTTTGAATACCAATGTTGATCTAAATATTATACCATTGGGGTCTTATGATATTCTAATTGGAATGAATTGGTTGGACAAGCATCATGATGTCCTATACTATCGTAACAAGACATTTACATGTCTTGATGGAGATGGAAAACAGAGCACTGTGAAAAGAGTTCCAAGACCCATCTCTATAAGGGAGATTTCATCCTTACAGTTGAAGAGATGTTTTAGGAAAGGATGTCAATTGTATGCAGCTCATGTGGAAGATCCATAAAATACAAAGGAGACAAGCCTTGAATATTTCTTGGTACTACAGGAATTTGAAGATGTATTCCAAGAAATACCATGGTTTTCACCAAGAAGGAAGATAGATTTATCAATTGATTTAGTGCCAAGAGTTTCCCCGGTGTCAAAAACACCTTATAGAATGAGCACCCCATATTTAAAAGAATTACAAATGCAGTTGGAGGAATTGTTGAAGAAAGGGTACATACATCCAAGTGTTTCACCTTGGGGGCAACCTGTACTTTTTTTCAAAAAGAAGGATGGAACCTTGATATTGTATATTGAATTTCGACAACTGAACAAGTATACTATAAAGAACAAGTATCCTCTACCCAGAATTGATGACCTCTTTGATCAGTTAAGAGGAGCAAAGATATTTTCAAAGATTGACCCGAGGTCAGGATACCATCAAGTAAGAATGAAGGAAGAATACATTCATAAGATAGTCTTTAGGACTAGGTATGGGCATTATGAATTTGTAGTGGTGCCATTTGGACTGACCAATGCACCAATTGTCTTTATGTGCTTAATGAATGGCATATTCAAAAATATTTTAGATAAGTTTGTCATGGTGTTCTTGGATGACATACTTGTCTATTATAAGTCTGAAGAGGAGCATGAACATCACTTAAGACTGGTATTGCAAGTGTTGAGAGAACATCATTTATATGCCAAGCTAAGTAAGTGTTATTTTTATTAAAATAAGATCCATTAATTGGGACACATTATTTCATAGCAGGGCATAGAAGTAGATATAGAGAATATTAAAGACATTAGAGGATGGCCAACACCCAGAAATGTGTCAAAAGTCATATCTTTTATGGGATTAGTAGATTACTACAGAAGGTTCATAGTAGGGTTCTCTAAGATTGCTCATCCCATCACTTCTTTGCAAAAGAAGGGAACTAAATTTGAATGGACACCTAAGTGTGAAGAGAATTTTAATCTGTTGAAGAAATTACTTACCAGTGCACTTGTGTTAAAGATTGTTGACCCAAATGAAAGTTTTGTGGTATGTACAAATGCATGTAAGGAAGTACTTGGGGGATTCCTCATACAAAATGGACATGTCATTGGTTATGAGTCCAGAAATATTAAGGAACTTGAGAGGAACTATACGACACATGACTTGGAGCTTGTTGTCATTGTCCACGCCTTAAGGATGTGGAGGAATTATCTCATGGGGAAGAGATTTGAATTAAGGACAGGCCACATTGGCCTGGAGTATCTTTTTGAACAACCAACCTTGAATGCCAATAAAACAAGATGGTTGGAATTTTTAAGTGAATATGACCTCGATATCAAGCATATAAAAGGAAAAGAGAATAAATTTGTTGATGCACTTAGTAGAAGAGTGCATCTCATGCATGCTACTGTTGTCAGTATGCATCAATCAAACTTGAAGAGAATAATTTTAGATGGTCTTGTTACAGATTAGCATTACCTACAGGTAAAGGAAAGATTACAACAAGGATATGTACAACAGAAAATAAAGGAGTATGAGATAAAGGAAGATGGATTACTCATGCATAAGAATAGAATCTATGTTCCTAGTTACGGAGAACTGAGGAATTTGGTATTGAAGGAAATGCATGATGTTCCTTATGTTGGACATCCCGATTATCAAAAAATGATTATAGTCTTAAGAAACCAATTATTTTGGCTAGGAATGTAAAAGGATGTTTCTGATTACATCGCTCAATGTATGGAATGTCAGAAGGTGAAACCTGAACATAGGAATCCAGTGGGGTTGCTACAACCTTTAACCATCCAAGAGAAGAAATGGGAAGTGATCACCATGGATTTCATCACAGGATTACCCAGAACAAATAAGCAACACGATTCAATCATGGTGGTGGTTGAAAAATTAACAAAGTTTGCTCATTTTTTTCCTGTACAAACAACACATACAGCGGCTAATATTCCAGAAATTTACATGAGAGAGATTGCTAGGTTGCATGGGATACCTAGGAAAATTGTCTCGGATAGAGATACAAATTTTACCTCCAAATTATGGAGGGTATTGTTCAAAGGATTTGGTACAAATCTAAAATTTAGCACAACATACCATCCCCAATCAGATGAACAAACAGATAGTTCAATCGAATAATTGAAAACATGCTGAGAATGTATGTGATGGATAAGCCATCTAAGTGAGAAGATTACTTTCACTTGGTCGAGTTTGCATATAATGATGGGTTTCAAGATTCATTGAGAATGATCCCATTTGAAGCCTTGTATGGTAGGAAATGCAATGCTCCAATGAGTTAGGACAACCCAATAGATAGAGTGGTACTTGGGTCAGAGTTTCTCAAGGATATGGAAGACTAGATGGTTAAGATCAAGCAAAATTTAAAGGTAGCTCAGGATAGACAAAAATTTTATGCAAATAAGAATAGGAAAACTAGAGAATTTGAAGTAGGGGACCATGTTCTTTTGAAAGTGAAGCCCAAGAAAATTTCTTTTAAATTGGGTAGTTGTACAAAGATGGCAGCCAGATGCTGTGGTCCATTTGAAATATTGGACAAAATAGGGCCAGTTGCATACATGCTTGCATTGCCTTCTTCCATGAATGTACATAATGTATTTCATGTCTCTTTACTAAATAAATATGTACATGATCCTAACCATGTTATTGATTGGCATCTGATTCAGTTAGAGACAAAGGGAGACTTTCAAGTTCAGCCAGTGTGGGTATTGGACAGAAAGGTCAAAATGCTCTGGAATCAAGTTATAGAGATGGTAAAAGTTCACTGGACCTTATACAATCCTGAAAATGATACCTAGGAGCATGAAGATGCCATGCAGGAAGAGTACCCATAGCGTTTTGAATAAATTTTAAGATTTTGATCTCTATTTTGTATATTCATTGAGGACAGTGCCAAATTAAGGGGGAGGGGATGTAACACCCTAGGTTTCAAACCCCCATTTTAAATAATGTATTGTTACAATGATGAGAGGCCAGAGTCCCCAAACAATTATTAAAAAGTCTAGTGTTCCCTAGAAATGTAATATTTTGATCATTACTAATAATACATACATCATTGGTTGCTAGACGGACAAGGACTAGAGTTATAGGGAATTATGATTCCACAAGAGAGGGGGCTTGAGGGGATAAATGTTTATTTCCTATTTTAATTACCATTTGGTCTAAGGGGGTGGATCAGTTACATGGGATTCTTGGGGAAGGTCAGGAGGTTCTTGATTCCTCATGAATTACTTAAACCCACCTCTGGTCTCATGAGGGGGGGGTTGGCTGACGGCTTGTTCGTTGATTGCTTGTTCATTCATTCATTATATTATTCATTCATCCACTTGATCAATGATTCATGTGTTCATTTGCTTTCTCACTCGTGCATTCTTTCCATACTTACCTATCACTCATTGATCCATCCTCACCCACATCTTGATTTGGGAAAAGGGAAATGAACTGTCGAAGATTAGCCACGATATTGTTTGTTGTAGTGGTTGTTGGTGTAATCCAACCATGACTTGAGGCCTGCATGTCTGATATGCATTGGCCTGTGCCCAGCATTGTTCACAGTTGTGATTCCTGAGAGTTGCAGCATTGAGATTCTGGACCAGTTGCACTAGAGCTCAAAATAAGGAGAAGGATTGCCTGAGGGACTGCATGGAAGAAAAGGGTGGAGGTCCATTCTCTTCGGTGGTGCAAGCTGGGTAGAAGTGATTTGGGTAGTTGGATTTTTGTGAGTGATGGGAAATCCCTTGAGAGCTTGAGTGCTGATTGGTTTGGGAGTCCAAGTAACAATTTGGAACCATCCTTCTAGATTCATAGCCTTGGCTCGGGGGTGACACTGCTATTGAGATTTGGGAACAGTAGCATCTACGGTTGGGTGGAACATCCTTGGTATGCAGCTATTTGGTGTCTTCTTTTATAAAGATAAATTCTCTCTATTATGGTATTATCTACTTGTATATGAATGTATTCCATTGTGTATTTATTTATCATTTGATTACATCTCTAGAATATGCATGCTTGTTGGTTATTGTTGTGCATGTCGTTAAATCCTTTTCTTTTATTCATCCTTACTAATTTAAAAGGGTATTGGTAAGATAACGAACTCCAAGGGTGGGATTGAAGGTAACGTACCCCAGCCTATGGGTGGTTGGGTATGTTACAGGTTCATGGATCAAACCTCTAGGGTTTGATATCTATCATAAGGACTTAGGAATAGTTTTTCCAAGGTATAGACCATCACAAGCCAATTGCAGCAAGTAATCCACAAGAAGGGACAACAAGGTATTGACCATAGCTAATAAAACAAAACCAGGTACCCTGCAAGAAGGGACAACAAGAAATCCAAAAATTGAGACAATAAAAATATCCATATCAAATAAGCAAACCCTCCATAAAAAATAGTCCATATCAAACCCTCCATAACTAAAAAGAAGGAAGCATTGGATAAACACTCCAACACAGGGTACAGTAAGAGTGGAACCCTCACAAGGACCTCAACTCTACATGTGGTAGCTAGAAGAAGAGGCCACAACCTTCATATAGCAAAGAGACAACCCACAAAGGAGGCCACGACACTTGTACTCAGGTTCGTGGCCCTAAAAGGGAGACCTGACACCCACAAGGAGGCTCCTCAATCACTTTGGTAGGTCTGGCATCTAATGAAGACACCTCTGTGGGAAAAGGACAGGTTTGACATCTCTTGGGAGGCACCTCATCATCTCTTGCACCAGCAAGCAATCAAGGAGTAGTACCTAACCAATACCAAGACCAAACAAAACTTGGATCTGAAATTGTTACACCAAATGGGGAGGTTGTACCATCAAACTCAGATCCAAACTCGTTACATCAAATGGAGGCTGTACCAACAAAAATCAAATCTAAAACTTTTACATCAAATAGAGAGGCTGCACCAACAAAAAAAACTCATATCTAAAACTGTTACATCAAATGGAGAGATCGCACCAACAAAACAAAACTCAAATATGAAAAGATAGTCCAAAAAGGAGGATGCACCATCATCAAGAGAGAACAACTAAGGTAGCCATAGAAAATAGGAGAGTGAGGAGTGAGTGAGTGTGAGTGTAATAGCATTCTAGAGGGTAGGGTCTTATTTATAGTTAGGGAGAGGGGTTAGGGAAATTTAAAATTATAATTAAATATTGACATTTAATTAATATAAATATTAATTAAAATGTCAATTAATATTAATATTAATTATAAAAACCCTAAACACATATAAAAACCCCAATCACATAAATAAAACCTCAATCACATAAAACAACAAGGGGGTACCTTTTAAGACAAAGTCAATGGAGGGTCCATAATGGAAAAACATGTCCACATAAGTCTCATAATGACCTATAAACTTTATCATCACTGCATAAGGGGTTCCATCAACAATGTGGTCATGTCCATATTCATAGGAACTCCCTATGTCTCATGGACCATCCCGAGAAGGAGGAAGAGGATCACACATCAACACATCTTGGTATTACACCAAGATCTACCTGGTCAAA
>CBVK0101466312.1:0-15842 GCA_900067695.1 Picea abies | reverse complement strand
TCTATGCCAACCACCCCTTATTATTATATTATTTCATTTTAATTACATAGCCTATTTATTACCCATCAACTACAAAGTGGGCCTATTCCATTATTATGGCCACATTACGTTCATTCTCCCCTTGGGTATCTCCCTATGTACCCAATATTATCCTCCCTAGGTACATTACATTCCATCCCCCTTCACGTGTTTCATCCTCAAAATATGGGAAGAAGCCATATAATATGACCTACAAAGCAATGTAGTCAAATGGTACCATACATGAACATCCATCCATCCTAGTGAAATGTGGATATGGGATCCAATTGTGGCCTTTCCCCGATCTTGATTATCTTCCTTCTTTGGATCCATATCTTCACCATGCTATTTTGATATCTCCTGTATTGCATTTAGTCTTCCATGTGCCTCCATGTTGGTTGCCTTTCTGGTCCCATGTTGATCCATAGTAAGTTTGCTAACTCTCATGCCTTTGCCTTGATAACTGTTGTTTCTTTGAATGGTGTGGGAAGCAATATACAACAACCTTCGCTATCAATTCTTCTTTCTTTGACTCTTCAACATGTGGTTCCTTATCTTCTAACATGTGGTTCCTTATCTTCTTCTTCCTTTTTATGCCCTTCCTAGTGCTTTTCTTCAAGTTCTTTTGTAGGCTCTTCTTCGAATCCAACCTCGTGACCTCGCCTGCTCGCACTCCATGACCTTATATGCTCATTGCTCGCACCACAAGTCATCAAATCAAGCCACAACAACCATTGAACCTCGACGACTCTCAACCAATGAGCCACAACAACCCTTGACCAAGCCCTTTGAGTTGTTGCTTGTCACTACAATTGAATTCAACCTTGCATGCTCACCCTGTGACCCCATTGGCTCACACTCCATGACCCTGTATGCTTGCACCCTGTGACCACACACCTCAAGCTCAAAACCTACCACTTCATGATCACCCTTCCCTCCCCCCCTCTCCCCCCACACACCTTCATCCCCTCCCCTTTCCAATTCCTTTATCATCTGATGGGTTCCCTCACAAACAGAAGAACCCATAATTAAAACTATATTCATAAACTGTTTGAATCAAAGATTATACAATAGAGGTAGCGCACAAGAAATAAATGCTTGATAATAGGGAGATATTTTTCTTATACAAAGACCTATTTGTATAGAATAGAATATATATAATTAGTGATTGACTACTTTAAGTACAGCTGAGTTCAGTCCAGAATACATTTATAATGTGAATAATATCAAACAAATCTACAGAGAATACAATGTGTATATCTCGGGCGTAGACTGAGAGATTATTAAAACAATACAAAATAAAACCGAAACCATCATTGTTATACTATATGATCATTACGTAGGGGCGTATAAAGTTGATATAAATTCTTTGGAAGGCATTGCCAGGATTCACGAGGCTAGGGTTTTGTGCATGTAGGGTAAATAATCTCAAAATGTGGTTTAACGAACCTGGAGTGCCTTGCCTCGTTAGCCCCATAATATTTTCAAAAATGTAATTATGTATAATAGGAGATGCCCAAAATAAAACAATTGCTTAATAGTTATCCAAGATCGACACCTTAACCAAATCGTAGTAAGTAAATACTGTTACCCTAATTAACCATACATGCATTGTTACTTTGGTTCAAAACGATTGATTTTCAGACATTAAAAAACCAGGTAAACAAATAGGGGTTGTTCGAGTCTTGTAAGAGGCCAAATGCGAGTCCTTGAAAAATAAATATCATCCATCAACGTTCATTTTAAATGAAAATGGTGGCACCGCTTTCGAAAATCTCAATTTCGAAAGCAACTGTAAACATCAAAAATATTTTATGGAACTTGAAATAAAAACAAAGGAATCATACGATTATACCAATATGGGAAGAACATAAAAAAAATCCATATTCCAGATTAAACATTATAGAAATAAGTGTCTTCCTATATTAAAATCTATATAAAGTCTTACCTCGAGATGAGCAGGCTGAGTAACAGTCAAATGAACCTTGTCTCCGATGATGAGATGAACTCTCCAGTTGTTTACATGATCATTTTTACAGGAATTACATTACCTTAGGGAACTCGCAGAGAAACAATAGCCAAGACTCTAGAGCTAAACCATACGAAATTCCGAGCGACAGGAAGAAACCAAACTTCACATCTGATTCAAAAGTCGATAAACTTGGAGGTCATCGCAAGATACCTTTCTCTGAGAGAAAAATTGCATTATTACATCGTCATTTGGGAAGCCATGTGAACGAAATGACATGCTCATATGTGGTTTATCAGACCAGGTGAATTTCTAGACTGTCCAAACAAGGAGTAATGGTATGGTAATGTGTTACTTCGTTGTTAGTCTACCCTAACTTAGCTTAATTGTCTCTCATTATTTTCAAAATCAAATGTTAGTTCATCTCCCTTTCGGTTTCCATAGGTTATCATTTTAATCCTCCTTCAAAATCACCCATCACTTGTAAAGTGCTTCATGAAACCTTACAAAGCCATAATCCATACTTGGCGTGAAATAGGGACTTTGGAAACATCAGTAGGATTTTAATGTAAACGAATTATATAAGTAAACTTATAGAAAGTCGCTTGGAGTTTTTCTTTAAATTTCCTTGTATAAATAAGGCTCTAAGATTAGGAAAATACAAAACAAGAATTTTAAAAGTTTTGTATGATGTTTCACTGAAAGAATAGTTGGACAACCTTAAGACAAACATAAAGATAAAGGATTCATATTCATGTATGTTGTGAAGTGATAGTGTTACTAAAGTTTTAATACTTATTTTGTTTTTTGTGGTATAAGGGCTATGTTATATTGGGGAAGTTGCGTGATGGACCAAGAGTGTCAACGACTGTTTGAATATTCTCCAATATTGAGAGGGGGGTGAATCAATATTGGGACACTTTTTACCATTTCTTAATAAGAACATAATTTATGATTGCATTGAATATATCATGAGCAGTAGCAATCAACAATGTATAAAAAATAACCACAGATACAAAATACACTAGAATAATCCTAAATGGGATAAAACCATGGAATGATTTCTTATATATCAAATATTTCATTCATAGGAAGCACTAACTTCTAAATTCTCCAACACCAACTGAAAGGAGGATCCAACCCCCTATTTACAGACTCCAACCTGAAGACCAACTGAAAGGAGGATCCAACCCCCTATTTACAGACTCCAACCTGAAGAAAGCTACAAAGCCTTGGATTCTGTAGCTACAACTTGAAGGAGGCTCCAAACCCCTAGTTTAAAGGCTCCAACATGAAGGAATATACAACTCCATATGTTCTCTAGCTCCAACCGAAAGGAGGCTATGCCCCCCTAATTTACAAGATCCAACCTAAAGGAAGATACATTCCCTGAATTCTCCGACTCCAACTACAAGGAGGGTAGAACCCCCTTTCCTTTCCCTATCCTACCACTTTGAAATATAAGTGTAGACACTATTACATCAACCTATCACTATCACTATCACTTTCATTGTCACATCAACCTGTAACTATCACTGATATCGTCTCTCTCACTATCACTGATACTGATACATCAACCTGTCACTCACAATCAAGATGTCATCCAAATCGTCACTATCCCTGTCACTGTCTCTATCATTGTCATTGTCATTGTCACTATCACTATCACTGTCACTGTCACTGTCTCATCAACAACATCATCATCAACCATAACCAGATCCACTCACATAAATCATATATCAAGACCATCACCAAGATTTGCATCAAACCGTATGATAAGACATGTGCACCATATCATCCATGTAACAAGCATGTGTCGTATCCATAAATCATGTGCGAAGATATGACTCAAACATTAAAACAAATACCAATGTATATCTCAACCCATGTGCTCAATAACATAGATGCTCCTCAAAACATGTGCCAAAAGATATTCCTTAAGCATGTGCCAAATCACCAAGATACAAACCTGAAAAATACATAGAAAACCATACCTTTCAACATGTGTCCTTAAGCATGTGCCAAATCACCAAGATACAAACCTGAAAAATACACAGAAAACCATACCTTTCAACATGTGAGAAACCTAGTGCATACCATCACATACCGTCATACCTTCTTCATCTTCAACAACAAGAGAGTAGCATCTTCATCAAAATTTACCTTAGTCTCGGAGGACTATTTTTTTGATTAGTCACAAACCCTAACTTTCAACAAACATAACTCTGTACATATAATGAATAAAGGCATGGAAATTCTACCCAATTGTCTTCAATATCTTCTATGAAATTCCTCCAATTTTCACTACTTGACTCATCCCTGAAAATTAGTTATAGTTAAAATGGCAGACCTTGCTAAATTATGTCGTATTATGGAGAGAAAACTTGTAGAGCATGCCACATGCTGAATATTTTATATAGGGATATTAAAATTTCACACAACATACTACAAAATGTACTCTTTCCAATGAAAATAGTTTCATAGAATTTGGATCCTCTATGAAGAAGTTATAACTTTTTTTTTCTGAGAACACTTGTTTGAGACTAATTTTGGGACTAGTAAAAAATCATATCTTCCACATAGTGTATCTCCAAAAATGCAACGACCCAGAAGTTGAATTTTTTATGACATGTACTAGAACATGTCTTCTCAACATAATCCACATTTCACTATATGAATCAGGCTATAAAAATTGTTATAGAATAAATTGTAATATGAACTTTAAATAACATACCTTAGAACACATCTTCACAAGAGTTCATCCTCCCTTGGAATTTTGACCTTATTCTCTTCACATTTCCCCTAAAATTCGCTTCAGATATCCTTGGTTACCTCAAATAAAAATAAATTGAGTTCATGTTATAAATGAAATCCTAGTTGTCTTATTTATACTAGATCTGACACCCTCTTTTTAGGGCCAACTTAATCCAAATTCAATTCAATTTAATTTTTAATGATTATTCCATTGGGGTCGAATTTACCAACCAATTTAATTTTTAATGATTATTCCATTGGGGTCGAATTTACCAACAATACCCTTAATATTTATTTTAATATTCATTGCAGTGGGGCTCACTTGTAACTTTTTTTTTTGCAACACATTTTCTTCTCTTAATTCATTTGGTGCAGACTTTTCACTTCTTTATACAAGTGTTTTGGGATTCTTAACCATACTTCGGGGATTCCATATTTAATATGGAATATATCATCAACCATTTGGAACCATGTGGTATACAACCTACCATTAGAAATGACACAAAGAGACTATTCATATACTATGGTTTTGTATGTATGTGCCATTTCCTTCATCCCCTTTTTATTTAAACAACTTTGGGCTTCATGACCACACCTCCAGGAATTCAAAATTCATACAAGTGTTGACATCAATGGAAACCAACTTACCAATTTTTTTGTAACATCCCTCTCTTGTGCACACATGATTTGACTTATTCTTTGAGGAATTCTTTGAGGACACTTGCGTGCAAGTGATCCAGTTCATTATATGATTGTTTTCTTCACTTATGGATTCTGATGATGATGCTTATGGATTATGATGTTACATTATTTGATTATCTATGTATAGACAAGTTCTATTGATGGGTTCTCCTGAGTGTGTAGAACATTGACATATTGAGGATGTCGATGGCATCGGTGGACCTCCTTGGACTTCAGATCGATTTAAGGAGTGGACTGTATATGTTTTGGGTATTTCTCTTTTTTCATATGTGACATATGAGAAGGTATATTATGATGTTTTTATGTATTGTTGATGTGCTTCATTGATGGATGAAGAATGACGATTGCTTACTAATAAGAATCACATTAGGAGTAAAGGGTCCATGCAAAACAACCAAAGATATTGAGGGAGAGATTGTTAGGAATGTGGCAGGTACTTCCCAACCGACTCCTCAAGTGCCTCATCTCCATGGTTGACCTCAACTCCGCTTCTTCCTAATACATGACAACCAAAGATATTGAGGGAGAGGTGTGGCAGCATCCCTGCCACAACCTACTAGCACTCCTAGTGTGGCTCAAATTGTAGGTTAATGATTACCTAGTTTGAGAGATCACGATGATGTGAGGGAAGACTGAGATATTCACTCACGAAGATTCTAAGTGGAATGCAATATGACAGGGTCCTTATTCCTTAGATTCCCTTAGTCTCCCATAAGGTTGCCTGATCGAGTATTGACTCCAAGGGTTGGAAAACTACCAAAATAGTTCAACGACTAGTGGAACCCTTGGGGCACATAGTGCATCTTGAAGGGCACATTGCATAATTAAATAATGAACAAAGGAGAGTGACATCCTTGGAGCACATAGTGTTTCTTGAATTCCACATCATGATTTTAGCACAGGTGAGACAATGAACCTAGGTGCCTAGAAAAAAAATATTTTATTTTGACATGGTCATCCTTAAAATAAATGTTGAATGAGTAAATTTTATTAATTATAAATTTCCCTTGAAGAAATGCTAAGACTAGTTGAAATTTAATCCTAGGTCTAAATAGGGTAAGAAGACAAAAAAACTAATTGATCAATTAATAAAAGGGGGATGAAGAAAAGAAAAATCAATTAAGAATTTAAAGGAGAAATAATTTATCTAAGAATTAATTACTATTTGTGTGCAAGACATGTTAATTTGGAGCTTAGACAAAAAAGGGAAATGAATGCAAAAATGAATGTGGAACATAGAAATGAATACACTCTAGAGAACTTTCCTAAATAAAACTCAACTAAGTTTTAAGAAAGGCGTCGGTCATTAAAGGAAATTGAGAGAATAAAGGGACAACAAGGAGTGTTTTTAGGAACGATTTTAGAATGGGTGAGGGAAATTGGAAATTAATATAATTAAATAAATGAATTTCTAGTGTAACTAAGGGATCGAGTGACAAGTGTATGGGGGAGAGTATTTCCTAATTAATTTTTAATAAAAGAAAATTAATGTGCGATTGGCAAGTGGTCACTAAGAAGAAATTTATAAAAGTAATGGAGATAAGGGGAATGGGAGATGACAGACATGTGCAAGCTTATGATGCCAAAATTTCCTTGACTGGATTTTCTTGTGGGAGTTGGGATACCCAACTCAAAAGGAGAGTGGTAGCTTGACCTTGTGAGGCAAGCCGGGAGCAAGAGTTTTAGGATGTGTTGTGCATGGCCCCTTTGCAGCTCAGGGGGATAAGGGGGAAGAAGAGTACCCCTATTGTTGGCTAGGAGGTACCAGTTAAGTCTCAATTATTAGCAAGCAGGAGAAGGTGAATCAACGAGGTGCAAGCTAGGAAGGACCTGGGATGGTTGACAGATAGACGCACAACTCCACTACCACTATCACGTGGTCAGAGTAATGTATATTTAATTATTTATGTGTTAACCAAAATCAAGGTACTCTTCTAGATTGGATATTTATGTTAATGGATTCTAGGTCTGAATGTTTATAAAACAAATGCGTTTTTGGTGATATCATGATGGTACATTGTAAAGTAATATTTGTAGTTGTTCATTGAAGTATAATTTGATGTATATATTTATTGGGAGTGATCTCAGCTATTAAATTCCTACTATCCATTGAGGCTTGACTCATATGAGACTTGGGTATGCATTCCTTCTCCCTTACTATGAAACCTCTATTTTTATGGAACCCATAGCCATGCCCCTGGTGTTTTTTTTTTCTGGTGTTGATTTACCTTCTGCATCTTTACTCGAGGCGAACTGCTTGGCCACCCTTTTACCTTCTGCATTTTTTTCTTAGCGAGTTTCTTGGCAACACCATTACTCGTCTGTGTTTCTCTTCTGGGTGATTTCTCAACCTTTCTATCCATGTATTATCCATGAAATGATAGAGGATCCGGAACAATTCTTATTAAGTGGAATGATCACCCTCTATAGATATTGAGCATACTAACACATCACCTGTGGAAAACAAAAAACCATATCCCTCCCTTACCTATAGTATAGAACCTGAACCTGGCATGAAGGGCTCTATATGCCAAATTTAAATAAGTTCCCTGTGAGCCTCTTGGCTTAGATTCTTATAAAATGGGTGCTACTTTCACTCGATCCTAGCCCATGGAAAGCATGATGTATGAGATGCAACTATGATGTTGTTACGCGTCGAGAAGGGAAGTGCATAATTTTGTTTAAAGAATCTTTCCTCTATTTCTCTCTCTTTCATTCCCTTCCCTATGGGACTTACCCTATAGATTCAAAAATAGGTTCAGAGGCCCCGTTCCAACCATAGAAGCAGAAGTAGGTCCAACAACAAATAAAGCAGTTGACTGTGTGAAATATCACTTCATGTGGAGGAACCCACTCGAATTCTCAACCACACATATTAGTGATTTTACATCCCTTCCACACAGTGAAACTCTCCGTCCAAGCTCAACGTTTTACATCATTTCCACACAACAAAATTCCCTATGAAGGCTTAACATTTTACTCCCTTCCACCCAAATGATCTATCTACCAATGCTCAACGTTTTACTCTTTATGCAACAAATTTCTTTGCATTTTTCTCTCTTAAACCCCTGTGATTTTCCTCCTCCATCCATGGCGGATTCACCAGTAAATTCATCTATGTGTTTCAATGAGTCTAGACTACAATTTCCCTTGGAATTATTTGCGTTGAGTAAGAATTTTTTCCATCGTTTCCTTAGCTAGCCTTTTCACCTTGCAAGTTTTCATTTGTTGGTGTGCTTGTTGTCCTTTGCTTCTTCATAGTTGGGGAAGGTCGTTCATGTCCATAAATATTTACATAGTTTCATTTTATTATAGGTGTCCTAAATGTAAACTCTATTGTATTAATTACTGAGCTGAGTAACACAAGGCCATTTTCTTAAAATGTTTCTTTGTTTTATTATTTTAAAATGACCACAATTAACACTGAAATTTTGTTGTTATAATCCAGTTTTCCTTTAGCAATGAGTACACCAAATATATTTTTCCAATTCCCCTAATTACGTTTGGGTGTTGTATTCCTTGATAGATGTATCATTAATGGTATATAAACAAGGAAAATAACCTTTTCTTCACAATTTGTTTGGAGTAGAATCTTCATTGAAAATTTAGTGATGTTTATGAACTTATATTTTTTTGTAAGTAAATTGGCTAGCTATCACCCGAGTCCATTTGTAACTAGCAAACCCTTCTATGGAGATCCTATAGAAGTTAGATTTCTTGTTTATCCACATCTGGATTATTGATACTAGTGCACTTGTGTTCAGTGCCTTACCTTAACTATTCTAGTACTACAAGTAGGAGTTAATTCATAATTGTTGTAATAAATAAATATCATGCTTGAAGTAGTCTTATGAGTTGAAATATTTAATATGCAAATTATCCATGTCCCATTCTTACCTTGCTTTCTTAGCCTTAAATTGTGAAAGACTCAACTGGTTTTATAAAAATATGGGGTTCCATTCTATTAATTTTTATTGTGATGTGTGTCATTACTATTGTGCCTTTAATATTATTGAAGTATGATTGAGTATTATATGTTAGGATCCTTGCGCATACCAAAATATAATGTAATGTTTATTTTTTAGAGGTTAGACTACCTACGTGTAATGAATTTATGATGTGGCGAATGATTCTTAGACCTTAGATCTTTTGTGCAATGAAATAATTGATGATACCCTTGCATCTCAACTCAAGGCGATGTATGATTTTATGTATGTGATCATATTTCCTTACACAACAAATAAATAAAGTTGTTCACCTTGCACCTTCTATTATGTCATCATATAATGGATTTAGTAAATTGATTCTCTTGTGCCTTGAATTAAAGTGGTTAGATTACTTTCACCATTAGTACGTCGACGTATGATTATGTTAAAGTATGTTTCTATTGTGTCTTTTAATTGTTGATGAGTACATGATTAAGTGACTGGGATTTGCGCCAAGAATAGAATTGATACTGACATTTGCACCTTGGATTTATTATGGTCTATGATGGGTTATGTGAATGATTACCTTTGCGCCTTGGTTAACTGATGTTCAAGATTGATGGATTGATGATTTAGATGAGCATTGATGTTGTTTGTTTAGCTATTTTCTTGGATTGATTGTGTTAGTGGGATGTAGACACTTCCTTGTTCCTCAGAACAATAGCCAGCCTTGAGAACTTAAATGGTTAAAATCAATTGGAACTTAGGATTGAGAATTGATTATGTGTCTTGGAGGTGCTAACCATTGAAGGGTAGGATGGGCGAGTAGACATTTATATCATTTGTGTGGTTGAATGTTGTTGTAATTTTCTTCAATATTTCAATATGTGGTAATCTGCTAATCTATTATGTTTATGTGTCGCTACCCTTCGTTGACGCATTGATTGTGTTTTTATCTATTTCAAGGATGAGTAGTGGGGATGATGCTACTTTGTGTCATTATTTAATTTATGATGATGGTTGATTATATGTCATTACTAAATTGAGGATGTGTCGGCTTGAGGCGTGAATTATTGTTAATGAATTAATTTTGTTTCCTTAGTATTGGATGGTGTGTTAATGATGTTGTTATTAATTGTGATGTATATTTCTTAATGCAACAACAACACAAAAAAATTCATGTTGTATGTCACTTTATTTTTCATAATGGTGGGGCCATTACATATGGTATCAAAGCGGACTCAACCCTATGACTGTGGATTGTCACGTCTTGCACTGTATTAAACTCTTGATTAAAAACTTAATGCTCATTAAAAATTTTAACCTGTCCATGGGGTAATACTAGTTAGAGGATGTCATGGAAATAGATGACATGGTACTAAGGGTGGAGGTGCAATGTCTCTAGTAGCAGCCATGATAAAGGGGTCCAACCCCTAAGGAGAAGAGAAAGTCTTGAGCATGAGAGGATTGTCAAGCGAGAAGTGTTTGGTCTGACAAGGTCCTGTAAGATGGTATCATAGGCCTTGATGAACCATTTGGATAGAGATGAGGCCAGGGTGCTTGTACCCATGAGGGTCCACAACACACCCCAGTTCATAATGGTAGTGTTCACTCAGAATTTGAGAAGGTCAATTTTCCCGAGTTCTTGGGTGCCACAGATGACACACCCATTGAAGCATGGTTGGAGAATGGAGGATATGTTTTGTATGTTCGTAATGGACCAAAAAAAGAATTGTGAAGAGTTCTTTCCACTGGTAGAGTTTTCACACAACATAAACTGTCAAAGCATAATTAATATGACGCCTTTTGAGTTTCTTTATGGGTGAGCATGTCAAATGCCTTTGAGTTGGAATCAACTTGAGGATAGGTTCCTGGTAGGACCAGAAGCGATCTAAGAAATGGACTTGAGAAAATGCAAATGATGAGACAAAGGATAAAGGAAGCACACAATCGACAGAAGAGTTATGCCAATGCACATCACGTTGACCGTATCTATGAAGTTTGCGATTAAGTCTTCTTGCGGGTGAAACCACACAAGATTTTGATCAAGTTTGGAAAGGGTGCTAAACTCTCTCCTAGGTTCATGGATGAAGATTCTAAGGGGCGCACAATAAGGCATGGTCCTTATTCCTTAGAGTTCCTTAGTCTCCCATAAGGTCTCCTGATGGAGTATTGACTCCAAAGGTTGGAAAACTACCAAAATTATTCAACGATGAGTGGAACCCTTGGAGGATGTAGTGTGTCTTGAAGGGCATGTCGCACAATTAAAACATGAACAAAAGCGAGTGACACCCTTGGAGCATGTAGTGCATCTTGAAGGGAACATAGCAATTTTAACACAGGTGAGACAATGAACCTAGGTGCCTAGAAAACTATATTTTATGTTGACATGTTCAGCTATAAAATAAAAGTTGAATGAGTAATTTTATTAACTATAAATTTCCCATAAAAAAATGCTAAGCCTAGTTGAAATTTAAGCCTATGTCTAAATAGGGTAAGAAGACAAAAAACATAATTAATCAATTAATAAAAGGGGGATGAAGAAAAAACATCAATTAAGAATTGAAAGGAGAAATAATTTATCTAAGAATTAATTATTGTTTGTGTGAAAGACATGCTAATTTGGAACTTAGAAAAAAGGGGAAATGAATGCATAAAGGAATGTGGGTTTTAAGAAAGCTTTTAGGATGGGTGAGGGAAATTGGAAATTAGTTTAATTAAATAAATGAATTTCCGGTTCAACTAAGGGATTGGGTGACAAGTTTACGGGGGAGAGTATTTCCTAATTAATTTTTAATAAAAAGAATTCAACGTGCAATTGGCAAGTGGTAACTAAGAAGAAATATATAAAAGTAATGGAGATAAGAGGAATGGGAGATGATGGGCATGCACAAGGTTATGTTGCCGAAATTTCCATGATTGATTTTTCTTGTGGGAGTTGGGATACCGAGCTCAAAAGGAGAGTGGTAGCTCGACCTTGTGAGGTGAGGTGGGAGCTAGAATTTCATCTTGTATTGTGCATGGCCCCTTTGCAAATCAAGGGGATAAGGGGGAAGAAGAGTACCCCTAGCGCTGGCTAGGAGGTACAAATGAAATATCAATGATTAGAAAGTAGGCGAAGGAGGATCGATGAAGTGCAAGCTGGGATGGAACTACGATGGTTTTCAGATAGATGCGCAACTGCGCTGCCACTATCACCTCGTCAGAGTACTGTATATTTAATTATTTATGTGTTAACCAAATTTAAGGTACTATTATGGATTGGATATTGATGTTAATGGATTCTGGGTCTGAATATTTACAAAACTCATGCATTCTTGGTGATATCATAATGGTACATTATAAAGTAATATCTACAATTGTTCATTGAAGTACAATTTGATGTATAGATCTGTTGGGAGCAATCTCAGTTGTTAAATTTATATGATCCATTGAGGCTATGCTCATATGATACTCTGGTATGCATGTGTTTTCCATTAATATGAAACCTCTAATTTTACTCAAATTATTGACCACGCAACGAAA
This sequence comes from Picea abies, assembly GCA_900067695.1. Classification (NCBI taxonomy): domain Eukaryota; kingdom Viridiplantae; phylum Streptophyta; class Pinopsida; order Pinales; family Pinaceae; genus Picea; species Picea abies. Next base: position 2,948 of record CBVK0101466312.1, on the reverse strand, counting down.
TTCCCTACAAATGCTCAGTGTTTTACTCCCTTCCACCCTACGAATTTTTCTTCCAACGCTTAGCGTTTTACTCCTCTTTACGCAACGGATTTCTCTGCATTTTTATCTCCTAAACACCTGCGATTTTCCTCTTCCACGCATGGAATATTTTCTAGGAAAATCATCTTTGTGTTTCGATGAGTCTGGACTACGGTTTTCCATTGTAATTATTTGCGTTGAGAGATAAGTTTTTTCAGCGTTTCCTTAGCCAGACTTTTTATCTCGCCTGTTTTCATTTGCTGGTGTGCTTGCGGTCCTTTGCTTCTTCATATTTGGGGAAGGTCGTTCCTGTACTTAACTATTTACATAGTTTCATTTTATGATAGGTGTCCTAAATGTAAACTATATTGTATTAACTACTGAGTTGAGTAACGCAAGGCCATTTTTCTTAAAATGTTTCTTTGTTTTATTATTTTAAAAAGACCATAGTTAACACTGGAATTTTGTTGTTATAATCCGATTTTCCTTTAACAATGAGTACACCAAATATATTTTTCCAAGTCCCCTAATTACCTTTGGGTGTTGTATTCCTTGATAGTTGTATCCTTAATGGTATATAAACAAGGTAAATAACCTTTTTTTCACAATTTGTTTGGAGTAGAATCTTCATTGAAAATTTAATGATGTTTATGAACTTATATTTTTATGTAAGTAGATGGGCTAGATAGCACCCCAGTCCATTCGTAATTTGCAAACCTTTCTATGGAGATCCTATAGAAGTTGTATTTCTTGTTTATTCGCATCTTGATTATTGATACTAGCGAACTTGTGTTCGTGCCTTACCTTAACTATTCAAGGACTACAAGTAGGAGTTAATTCATAGTGGTTATAATAAATAACTATCATGCTTGAAACACTCTTATAAGTTGAAAGATTTAATATGCAAATTATCCATGTCCTGTTCTTAACTCGCTTACTTAACCTTAAATTGTGAAATACTCGACTGGATTTATAAAACTACGGGGTTCCATTCTATTCATTTTTATTGTCATGTGTGTCATTACTATTGTGCCTCTAATATTATTGAAGTATGATTGAGTATTAGATGCTAGGATCCTTGTGTGCACCAAAATGTAATGTAATGTTGATTTCTTAGAGGTCAGACTACTTGCGCATAATGAATTTATGATGTGGTGAATGATTGTTAGACCTTAAATCTTTTATGCAATGAATTAATTGATGATACCCTTGTGCCTCAACTCAAGGCGATGTATGATTTTATGTATGTGATGAGATTTCCTTACACAACAAATAACTAAAGTCATTTAACTTGTGCCTTCTCTTATGTCATCATATAATGGATTTAGTAAATTGATTCTCTTGCGCCTTGAATTAATGTGGTTAGATTACTTGCACCATTAGTATGTCAATGTATGATTATGTTAAATTTTGTTTCTCTTGCATCATTTAATTGTTGATGAGTACATGATTAAGTGACTGGTATTTGCACCAGGAATATAACTGATATTGGCATTTGCGTATTGGATTTATTATGGTTTATGATGTGTTATGAGAATGATTACCCTTGTGACTTGGTTAATTGATGTTTAGGATTGATGGATTGATGATTTGGATGATGATTGATGTTGTTGATTTACCTAGTTGCTTGGATTGATTGTGTTAGTGGGATGTAGACACCTCCTTGTTCCTCAGAATAGTCACTCGACTTGATACCTTAAATGGTTAAAATTAATTGGAACCTGGGCTTGAGTGTTGCTTATGTGTTGTGGAGGTCCTAACCATTGCAAGGTAGGATGGGAGGGTAGACATTTATATCATTTGTCTGGTTAAATGTTATTGGAATTTGCTTCAAGCTTTCAATATGTGCTAATCTGTTAATCTATTATGTTTATGTGTCGCTACCCTTCGTTGAAGCGTTGATTGCGTTGTTATCTATTTCAATGATGAGTAGTGGGGGATGTTGTTACTTTGTGTCGTTATTTCATTTATGATGATGGTTGATTATATGTCGTTACTAAATTGAGGATGTGTCGGCTTGAGTGAATTATTGTTAATGCGTTAATTTTGTTTTGTTAGTATTAGATGGTGTGTCAATGATGTTGTTATTAATTGTGATGTATATTTCCTAACACAACAAAACAAATTCATGTTGTATGTTTCTTTAGTTTTCATAACGGCGGGGTCGTTACAAATTGATAGCCAAGTTTTGATAACTATGTTATAAAATAAAATACTAAGCTATTTTTACCATCCATATGAAAAAATCACTTCTCACACTATTTACCTTGATCCTCAAAGGAGACTAACCATGTTATTTTTGGGAGAATCACTAAACCCAAATATTGTCGACCTACATGTAAAACACTAGGTAATTAATTATACAAGTTAAACAATTACAAAATAAAATTACCATAGATAACCTAATCCATATGAACCATGATAACAAAGGAGAATGATTCACCTCTTATAAGCATTGGTAATCATTGTAGAAATGGTTGAGCTTGTATACAAGTGTAAATATTAAATGATGAAACCATTTATCTCACATAGCAAAGTGTAATGTTTCCTTATCTCACCATCCAACTATGTTGAATAATGAATGATACCAAAACTTGGATATCACGTTGCATTAAAGGGTGGAAGTACAGGATATGCTTAGGATTGTCAATATTCATAAATGGTGCCAAGATGTGGCCCATACTAATCATGCTTTAGTGGATAACTACATGTTTATATATGAGCTTACTTATGGTTAATAATTAAACAAGTGCACATTATTTCCAATTTCATAACCACGGTGTGATGGATGATCAATCACTCTAGGTAATAGTCGTAGGTGTGGATTGTGATGGAAATCATGAAGAAATCAAGAATTTTGTTGGAATGATTTAAAATTTATCAAGACACAAACCATCACATTCTCTCTCTCTCTCTCTCTCTCTCTCTCT
>CBVK0101466305.1:0-12180 GCA_900067695.1 Picea abies | reverse complement strand
CATGTGTATTAATCCCAACCCATTTTATTAAATTATTATTGTGAATAAAATTTCTAGTTTCCTTTTGGGTGTATCAAAGCTACAATCATTAAACACATGTAAGAGGGTTGGTGTGAAATGTCACATCCCATAGTTATGAGATCATAGAGACAGAGTACAATCAACCTTGGAAATTGAGAGAGTCAAAATGCATGGGTAATGTTATAGAAATATTTGCCTCACCATTGCTATCTTGCACATAGGGCCTTTTTCCATTTCCCTATGTAGACTTATCATCCCTTTTTGATGAATCCAGAGCTAAAAATATACATTTTTCCACATATACGCTTCCTAACTGCTATGCAAGATGCGTATACGCATGCTACTCCACTACAACTCACGTATATCAAGATTTTTGCTAGAAAATACAAAATGAATTCAAGTTTCCATGTCATGATAGGAGATCTCTGATCCTTGGCCTTCCATATACTGGAAACGTTTTGACTCATCCCTTCAGTTTCATTCTAAAGGCTATAAGAGAACAATTTTGATCTATGGAAAAGAGAGAAAGCATTCAAATTCAACAACAAATTTACTCTGGAGAAATTACTTCATATTGAGTCTGCATCCCTTTGTCCCTCAAGTTTGAACACAGTGTTCATCCCCAAAGCTCTTCCCTTATTATTGAGAGGACCTCATTGCCTCTTTCCTATGAGCTTGCCTTTGGTGGAGGATTGAAGTGGTGGAGACCCATTTTGAAGGAACTTGGTTTCTTGGTTTCGAACCATGCCGACACGGAAGTATGTAATGTTGTCACTTTTGTTGATCATTTATTAATAGAAATACTCCTTTCCTGTCCTATTGGTATACTGCAAATATATGATTAATATCCATGGGCAAGTTTGTAATGTTTATTAATGGATTATGCTATCTGATGTGCTAACCCATTTTTATCATCACTATATGCTTGTGTTGCTTGTTTGTTGAGAACTTCTTACAGGTATAAATCTTTGGGTCAAAGTGCTCAATGGTGGAACATCATCAAATGTTGGATCGAGGTAGGCCTCTTTCTTATATTGCACATTAGTCTATATAGCATATGTTGGAATTGAGTTGATTTCTGCAGTCATAGCTGTCTATTGTGGTTTACCCTTGGCCATAGAGAGTTTTTCCCTTGTAACAGAAATGGCAACTCCACTAGGGAGAGATCTTCCTTCTAAGGGTTGAAGTAATTTTTTTTCTTACATTGCTCTTTTTCCTTTGTGTTTCTTGTCGTATCACTGCTGGACAGATTCTGTTCACTCTGGGTCTAAGTTTTCATCCTTTTACCCTTGCCTAGCCTTGTTTTAAAGCATATACGCCCTTTTTTCCTTGACAGTCGCGTATACATGCATGTTGTCTCACTACAAGAAGCATATATACACTCTATTCTCCTGAACAATCACGTATACCACTTCTCCTTGCTTGTTTTCTTGGTTTAGTGACTATTGGGTAGGATTTGAGGATTACTGTGCCTTCTTGGGTCTTTGTAGTGCCTGTTGGGAGTTGAATTTTTGGGCATAGTCTTTCTATCTTTTTTTTTTTTTTTAATTTGTCCTTGGTTTCTGGGTTGTTTTCTTGGTTGCTTGGTATTCTGCTCAAGTTACTGTTTTTATACACAATGCAATTTATATATCAAGTTTCTTATCAATCCATGCATTTTCTTTTTTAGAATATTGAAAATACAAAAAAATAGGCATTTTTCATTGGTTGGCATTTTTGTCTTTGAATCTTTATCATTAGCTTAGCACATTTAGCGAAAGATTGCATTTTTACTTTTGAATTGCAGAGTTGAAATTGAAAATTGCACTATTTTATTAGCATATCATTCAAGGAAAAGTTAAATATAGAATTTGCTATATATTCATATTTATTTACTTGTAGAGTCATAACATCATGAGTTTCACTTCCATACCTTTTTGAGTAACCATGGCCAATAAAATTTACGCTTTAAACTAAAATTCATTAGTCACAATTTTATTTTTTAGGGTGCACAAACCAACCTAGGATTTAGTGCCTTGGGATAGGATTTTGTGAGTAAACTTCTCCAAGGAAATTAAATCAACATATGTGTCTGAGATAGGGAGTTGAGAAGTCCATTGTATAATTGATAATATCAAGAGGCTCCCCTCACACCGGAGTTAATCACAAGGTCACATGAACTAAGTTGAAGGGATAACCCCTGGATACTCACCTAGCGTCAGAGATATTTCTGTGGATTTATTTGTATTTGGGGATCTTGCTAGTGCCCTCTATGAGAGGCAGTACTTTCAAGGTTTCGGGCTTTGCTACCCTGCCCATACGGTGATCTGGACTTACGAATGCTCACCTATACATCAGTTATATAGTGGTTTATTAGTTTCTTGACTTAGGTATCTCATAGGTTACTTGCAAGGGTTATCCTTCTTATACCCTGAGTCAGATAGGGGTCAGACAACACACAACCTTTATGGAGGATTACCTCTCCGGGGAGATCTGACCGACTTGTTGTTAAGCCTACGAGGGCCCTTATAACTGATTTTGTTACCTCCAAACTTTAGCAGGGAGTCTCAAGTCCCTTTTAGATGAGACATACCTTCTTTAGCGAGGGAGGCCACTCAGCCACTTTAGCCCATTTGCATGCATATTACCTGTTTGAATTTTGGTATGCTCTTTGATTACTAGTTGGCCTTAGGAGTCTATAATGAGTTTTAGTTATCATCGATAGTGGAGTTCTTTTTTCTCCCTCATTTACTGCTACCCCCCCCATGACGTTCATGAGGGAAAATCCGTCTGCTTTTTATAATGGTATGCAAAATTATGGTACTCAGTCAATGCCTTGGGTCTCTAATCATTTTTCTCATGGTATTTCTGATATGTCTTCGCACTTTCCATCCTCTGTCTCACCTCCTTATGTGAATACAAGTTTTGGGTATGGGGGCATGACTCCTCCTTCTTATCCCTCTCCATTTGGTGGGAGTCATATCCTTCAAACACCTCGTATGGTAGGAGGTTGGAATCTTCCTTCCTATGAATCCGCTATGCGAGAAGTAAGTGCCCAACTATGCAATCATTGTACTTATCACACTCTGTCCACTTATCCTTCTTCTGCTATGTTAGTTCCTATGAAAACTTTTCCCATGGAGGACCTATGTCTGTCCTCTGGTGTTTCATTCGGGGGGAGTTATTTTTATAGTATGGGCAACTCCCCTCATGAAGTTCCTTTGCATGGGGGCAACTTATATCCTCACATGAGTAACCCTTGTCATATCGCTTTCTCTTTGCAAGCAACTTCCTCAGTTTCAATGCCCTTACAACCCTTTACGAATCAGTATGGAGGAGGATATTATCTTGTCGGACAAAGTGTAAACCAGTCTCCTTCCTGGCCTACTATTTCTCAAAATCAATCTTTCCATGCACCTTGGACTCAAATGTCACAATTCATCACTGTCGCGAGTCCGTTCACTGCTAGTCATACTAGAGCTCCATCACTAACCTCTGCAAGTCATGTTGAAAACCCACAACTAGCCACTCCAAGTCATGTTGGGGGCACAAGTCCAGTCACTGTGTGTCATACTGGAATTGTATCACCAACCTTTGCTATTCATGTTGGAGATTGGTCGAAAACCTCTGCGATTCATGTTGAAGACCTGCAACCAGCCGCTACAAGTCATGCTGGGGGCACATGTCTGGTCACTACTAGTCACACTGCGCATCCATCACCAACCTCTGCTAGTCATGTTGGAGATTTTCTACTAGCCTCTGCAAGTCATGCTGAGAGCATATATATATATGCTGGGAGCACTTCTCACAGGTATATGCCCCACAAAACTACCACTAAAATGTAATGTTAAATCCACTATCAGTAATTTTGTATAAATTACTAAACAAACTTGCTACTGCATAAAGGGAGCAAAGAAATGATAAAACTATAAGTCCACATCATATACAATTTTTTACACTGAAAAGTTGCAAGACTTGTCTATCTTGTTCATACAAATAAGAGAAATTAAAGCAATAGTCAATTCACCCTGAAAGCCGTTGCAAAAGTTGGAGTACACTCCAATACAAGAGTTTCGAATGAGAGTGTCTTAGTGGAAAATTATATGTTAAGATTTTAAGATTATATTAATAAAAAATATATTCATATGCATAAATATGCAATTTTTTATTGCTTAAGAAATAAAATAATATAAAAAATGTATAATAATTAATAATAACATTAATTAATTAATAATAAATTAAATTAATATATTAATATAAATAAATTAAAATAAATTTATTTTAGACATTAAATAGTTACATAAAACAACTTTCTTTTGTTTATGGCTAGTAAACATTAATACCAAATTCTTTTAACTTTTTAAATATTTCAATGCTTTTACATATATACATGCATTAAAAAATAAGTATATGATGATGATGATGATTAACGTCCACTAAGACTGAATTGGTCTATTGGAACTTAAGAGGGTAAGTTATTACTTGTGATTGTTTAGAATTTTGTTTCGGTGCTCAGAAAACATTAAGAGAAGTTTTCCAACATCACCATAGTTTTGTTGAGATAAGAGGCTAGGAAGGTTGGTAGTGTGACAAATATTTTGAAAATGAGATCTAATCTGAGTATAGGCTGTACAATCTAAGAGAAATTTCTTTTCATATTCAACCTTCTTAGTGTCACAAAGGTGACACACTCTTTTATCCCATGGCGTTTTAGGAATTGACTAACGCCCAATTTCACTATGGAGCTCATGAGAATTTGTTCTTATCTTAGCAATATTTATTTTTTTCTTTACACTTGTCAAAAGAGATAGATAATTTTGATCTTCTAGATTATGGTTGATTACATCCTTATAATACCTTAATTTTATTTTTTCCTCTAACTCTTTATCACACCACATGTTCTCCTTAAATTTTGATTTGATGATATTTGTAATAGTATCTTTATTATGCAAAATGGTGTCTTCCATGATTCCCCAATAGTTTATCCAAGACCAAGCATCCTTATGCCATCCTCGCTTGAGTCGATGGTGGTTATGAATCGATTTTGAATAAATTTTAGGAAGCCTCTTGTCTTCCATGTTGTTTAACTTGTTCTTATACATTAGTTATCTAGTCATAGTCATGCTTTCAATGGGGGAGATGCTTGCTTCTAAGAGGAGGATGGGATAGGGCGTATTTCATTTAATTTTTAGATTATAGGTTATAAAATTATTTTTTATTTGTTCTATCTTTCTCCAAGATTCACAAGGGATACTATAGCCCCAGACTTCACATCCATAAAGAATAACAAGTGTAACAAGAGTCTCAAAGAGGTGTTTCTTCTTATCCCAAATCCAAAGATCGACTAATTTACAATTGTTTTCAATCCCATAATAACATTGTCATCCCCTAATAATCCTTTTCTCAATGTTATACGAAGGTATCATAAGTGATTTTATTGGATTTAATAATCACAAACTTAGTCTTATCAGTATTAACAGTCGTACCCATATTGGAGCAAGAATACTTGAGGATTCTTAGTTGGTTTTCAAAATCATGGGGACTCCTTTCCATAATAATGATATCATCATCATAAAGAAGAATATTCATGACTATACCAGTGAGAGTAGGGCCGACACAACCAGATTTTTCCAAGCAATCTTCTAACTTGTCAATGTATATGCCAAAAAGTGTAGGGGACAAGGGACAATCTCATTTGACTCCAATATTGTAGTTACTCTCTTTCAACTAGCCATCAATGTTTTTAAAATTAGCAATAACGTTCTCATACATCCTTATTGTATCAACCCTCAACTCGAGAGGCACTTTTATCTCTTCCAACCTATTCCAAAGGTTTTTCCTAGGAACCATGTCAAAGGATTTTCTAAAGTCAACAAAACAACAAAAAATATTGGTTTTAGTATTGCATAGCTCCTTTGCAATGATCCTAAAGGTAACAAGATGGTCCATGATTGAATGATATCTCCTAAACTCAGCCTAGCCTTTAGCTCTTTTACCGTGACTTTCTAGCCAAAGGCTAATCTTCTTTTCCAAAATAATTCCATAAAGCTTGGCTAAAGTCAAGTTAATCATAATGGTCCTATAATTAGAGGGAATGTTTCTATCCCCATTTTTAAAAATAGGAACAATGAGGCTTTGTGTCTAGGGTTTAGGGAAGCCCTATTTGACTGCTAAATTGAAGAGCTTGTGTATGTGAGGGATAAGGATAGGCCCTCTAATTTTAAAAATTTCATCTTGGTAGCCGTCAATGTCCTTAGCTTTCCCATTTGCAAGCTTCTTAACCCTGAACTCTATGTCATCTAAAGAAAAAACTTCATCCTCTGTAGGGATAATAGGAATGGTGTCCATGGCATTAGGGAACTCGTAAGGAAATTTAATATAGGAATTCCAATCCCTTAATGGAATCACATTATTTTCTTTAGTATTGCGGTGTATGCATATGTTTAACTTAAAAAATATTGTTGATTAATGGTCATAATTTTAATTTTAATATTTTACCTAGCTATTTTTCACGTTGTGTAGAGCCTTTTGCTATGAACATATATAAGCACTCTGCACAGATATATATCTTTTGCACCTCTGCACTCCACATAGTCAACACTAAAATGTACTCTTAAATCCAAAACCAAACCAAATTCTTCTTAAAAATGGTTATCATTATTTTGACAAGCGAAGTAAATTGGGTGATAACTAAGTCATTTATGACACATCGATTTTCTAATATTCCACCACTAAATTTCCATACTCACTTGAATTTATTTTAAGTAATAATGTTTATTATAAAAATAAGTGTATATAGTAAACAAAATGATTTTATTCATATGTTTAAGTTGTTCTATTTTGAACCCTTGTGTGAAGAATTTATATCACTCATCCTCCCACACTTTCACAACTTCAAACTTCCAATAGTTCCATAGCATGACCTCTGACAAGAGATGTAATTGTCATGATAACCAAGTCATGTATGACACGTGGATTTGTTAGGTTTCCACCACTAACTCTCCATACTTAGTTTAATTTATTTTAAGTACAAAAATGTTTATTATAAAAAATAGATATACAAAGTGAACAAAATGTTTTTATGTATATGTTTAACTTAAAAACTATTGTTGATTAATAGACACATTTTTAATTTTAATATTTTACTTAACCATTTTTCACATTATGCAGAGCATTTTGTTATGAACATATTGTTAGGGACCTAACCCCTCATGTAGGTAGAATAATATATTTCCATGTAATAAAGTTCAATATTAATAAGGCCTAGCAATAAGGAAGAATAAGTCCAATGTAAGAAGACCTAATAGAAGCTTCCGCTTCTAGAAGGATCTTCCTTTATATGGTTCTATTGATAGACATATTTAGTATAAATAGGATTTGAGAGTATCAGAACTTTTGTCTTGGATATTATTGTAATAGAGCTCTTCTTTGTTGGAGGTTGCCCCCTCGAAGAGGCAAGTGAACATTGCTCTCGGTAATCAAAGTGCTATTTCTGGTGTTATTTTGTTATCATTTTGGTATTATCGTGGTGTTGTTCTGGTTATATTGTTTTTAAAATTCCATTTCTAGTTATTTATTTATGTTATGCATAATTTTTATATCTGGAATATTACAAGTGGTATCAGAGCACCTTCCTCGACAAAAAAATGTGGGTTAATTTTTTTCAGGGTAGAGACGTATTCTGGTGTCTTTAAGCTACAGAGATCTATCATTACGGGCATAAACCCGCGGTTCAGGATACATACATGTAGGAAATACAAGTGGTACTTAAGCGCACATCTGTTGGCCACCCTTGTAACCCATGTTGGTACCCCTTCGAGTGGTAGCGCATCAGACAACATCTGTATACGGATCGACCTATATCTCTTGAAGCCCTCCATAGATAAACTGATCAACCGCCTGATTGCTATAGTGCCACCGAGAACAACACTCGAGAAGATACTCTCTAGTACCTGGGTATTCAGGTAGTATGGATAAGGGTATGGTCTAGCCTCCTTAGTTGGTGCTCTAAGATATTGGGCCGAGTACTATTGTTGGATCCCGCACGTATATCAGAGAGATATAACACAGGGCAAACCCTTGTCTGTAGAACCCTTGAATACCTAACCCTTGGAACAAAAACAAAAACATAACAAATAAGATCTATCATTGTGCAACTATGTATCCTGCATTCATGTTGCGAAATTACTACACATTTCTTCCTATTAAGCATTTGGACATTTCATCACTGCCATATTCTTTAGATCAGAGTATAACTCTGCAGGAGTAAAAAAAAAAAATTAATAATATTTGATACCTATTCTGTTGGTTTTGTCTCTTCGCCCTAATCGCAGTCATACCTATCATTTTTCAGCAATTTTTTTCTTTTGTGGACCCAACCTTCTTCCACCACCCTTATTTGGGCTTTACCCCATTGGATTCACCTCATCACCCTGATCGTTGTGATACAATTCACCCATAACCCATTTTCAATGTGGTCCCACCCACCCCTTTTAGTGTTCCCTAGTCATCATGGCCCATACCCATATCCAAGACTTGGAAGCTTGCTTCAATACCTTGCACTCTAATTTCAAAAAAACCCAACAAGAAGTGCGACAGATCAATGCCAATATTCTCTCCATCAATAAAAAAAATGCATTCCTCCATCACGTCTTCAGTCACTACCTCAATCGAGGAACTCAGACAAGAGCTCAAACAAGACATTACTACCCAGCTTGAATTTGTCACTATGACAATCTGTGCTATGCTGCATATCCTTGCAGATCTTCCCTTATCTGACCCACCTTTGCATACCGAAGGTGAAACTTCCTCTCATTCCCAGAGTTTTCATCCCCATCACTTTCAGCGTGACCTACACCTTTGTGTGTGGATGTGACCAAATTTGATGGATCGAATCCCACTTGATGGGTAACTCAAATGGAACATTATTTCTCTTTGTATGGCATTACGGATGAGTTGGCCAAACTCCGGTATGGTGTTCTCCATCTAAATCAAGAACGTTCGAAATGGTGGCAATGGAGAAAAAATTCTCGCCAAGGGTATGTGGCTTGGAAACACTTTGTGGCAGAGCTTTATGAATGCTTTGACACTAACACCAACCATTTAGGTCATTTGACAAAGTTGAAACAATATGGCATAGTGGAAGACTTTATAGCTACTTTTGAGCGACTGGATTTTTGTACAGAGGGCATGTCTGATTCTTTTTTTTGAGAATGTTTTATAAGTGGCATGAAGGATGAGATTCATGCTCATGACCCCATGGCTCAGCCTCAAACTTGGGTGGACGCTACTAAAAGAGACAAGGAAGCACAACAGGTTGTCTCTTCTCAAAATTGCAAACCCTCCTTTATTCCGCGCACTAAACTAGTAACTCCCACTCATCGTTCTACTCGACTCAAGATCCAAAAATTGACCAGGGCTGAAATGGTTGAATGCCAACTAAAAGGCCTTTGTTATAATTGTGATGACAAATATTTTCCGGGACACAAGTGTATGGAAACAAATCTTTCTATGGCCATCTCAGAGGATGTTTTAGAAGAGGATGTCGAGGCTCCCCTTGTGTTTGTGTCACCTTAACCCATAGACATAACCCCTCCCTCAGACCCTCCTGAAGTAGAACTGGTCATTTTCCTAAATGCTCTCATTGGCTTCTCTGCTCCCCAAACCCTCAAGCTAATTAGTTACATCATGCATAGGAAGGTCATCATTCTTGTTGATAGTGGAAGAACCCATAATTTTATTCATCGCCGCATTTCCCAAGAAACTAATTGCTATATCCGTGCAATCAATAATTTCCAAATCATGATTGCCAATGGTGGGTCCATGAAATGTGGAGGAAGTTGTGAAAATGTGTCTCCAAATTGGTGATTACCATATGAATTCTCATATGTTTTCTATCGACATGGGAAGTTGTGACATTGTGTTGGGTGCGGAATGGCTAAGAACTTTGGGTCCCATTCTCATGGATTTTAAGGAATTAACCATGCAATTCGACCAAGAGGGCCAACAATATAAGTTCCAAGGCATCACCACCGGTTCCCCAGATATCATTAGTTCCCATCGCATGGAAAAGCTTCTAAAAAAAGGTCATTCTGGCATTATTTCTCAACTCCATGCCATCCAAGCCACTGAGACACCCTCTGTGCCACAGGACCTCCAATCCATCCTCTATAAACATTAAATGGTTTTTTCCACTCCCTAGGGACTCCCTCCTTCCCATGGTGTTCATGATCGTTCCATTCCCCTTGTCCCAGGAAGCCTTCCTCCCAATAACTGTCCCTATCATTAGCCCTTTTCCAAAAAAAATTAAATTGAGAAAATGGTTCAAGAACTACTCAATGCAGGTGTTATCCTCCCTAGTATGATCCCCTGCTCTTCTCCTGTGGTTATGTTCCTTAAGAAATAAGGTTCTTGGCACATGTGTCCTGACTTTCGTTCCCTCAACAAACTCACCATTAAAGACAAATTTCCCATTCTTGTCATTGATGACATCTTGGATGAATTGAGTGACGCCGAGTTCTTTACTAAAATTGATATTTGTTTGGTCTACCACTAGATCCGTATGAAAGAGGTAGACATTCCTAATACTGCCTTTAGAAATCATGAGGGCCACTATGAGTTTTTGGTCATGCCCTTTGGCTTGTGTAATGCTCCATCCACTTTCCAAAGCCTCATGAATCATGTCTTTCATCCCTTTCTCCATCATTTTGTGTTAGTTTTCTTTGATGATATCCTCATCTACAAAAAAACCGGGGTAGACCATCTTGCACATGTGGATCTAGTTCTCCATCTACTCTCTCAACACCAAATTTTCCTCAAACAATCTAAATGTGCTTTTGGAGCCTCGGAAGTAGAGTACTTGGGTCATCTTGTGACAAGGACAACGTCGGGGTGCATCCTAAAAATATTGAAGCTATGCATGATTGGACTCACCCAAAGACTCTCAAAAGCTTGCGGGGATTCCTGATTTTAACAGGTTATTATCGTAATTTTATCAAGAATTATGGAAAGATTGTAACACCTCTCACTGCACTCCTTAAAAGAAATTCTTTCACTTGGACTTCAACAGCTACTCAGGCTTTTCAAACCTTGAAGATTGCCATGTGCACCACTCTAGTCCTAGCCCTTCCTAATTTCACAAAGATGTTTGTCCTAGAATTTGATGCTTTCGGGAAAGGAATTAGCATTGTCCTTATGCAAGAGGGTTGGCCTTTGGCCTTTACCAGCAAACAACTGTCCAAGAGAAATTTGGGAAAATCAATCTATGAAAAGGAAATGTTGGCTATTCTACATGTCATGGATCTTTGGCGACCTTATCTATTGGGGAAACGCTTCCAAATTAAGACAAATCATCAAAGCCTCAAGTATTTTCTGGAACAACTCCTTTCCTCCCGTGAGAAAAAAAAATGGGTGACTAAGCTTTTTGGATATGATTATGAGATCATTTACAAAAAAGGCAAAGACAATGTAGTTGTTGATGCACTTTCCATAAAATATGAAGATGAAGGGTCTCTTTTTTCTCTCTCTTTCATTGTACTAGATTGGATCCAAGTTGTTCACCAAGAATGGCTACATGATCCCAAAAGTTCGCATCTGATACAACAATTGCAATCCAATTCTCTAGTTTCCCTAGGGTACTCTTGGCTCAATGATGAGCTTCAATACAAATGTCATTTGTATTTAAGTAAACAATCAAAACTTAAATCTATGGTACTTTATGAGCTTCATGCTACACCTATAGCTAGGCACTATGGGTTTACCAAAACCTATGACCACGTCAAACGTTCTTTTTTCTAGGAAGGTATGAAATAGGAAATTTGTAATTTTATGGCTGAATGTGATGTGTGTCAATGTAGCAAGGGTGAAACTATCAAATCTCCTGGCACACTACAACTGCTTCCTATTCCACCTGCTATTTGGCGGGATATCTCTATGGATTTTATTTTTGTCTTACCTAAATCGGGCAATAAATCAGTCATCATGGTGGTAGTTGATTGTCTTTCCAAGTATGCTCATTTTTGTGCTATTCAACACCCATTTACAACATCTACTATGGTTCAAATTTTCATGGATCTGATCTTCAAGCTTCATGCCATTTCACATTCTATTGTTTTTTATCGCGACCCAACTTTCACCAGCAATTTTTGGCAAGAATTGTTCAAGCTGTGAGATCGGAAGAGC
>CBVK0101466302.1:0-18177 GCA_900067695.1 Picea abies | reverse complement strand
GCTCTTCCGATCTCACTGACAGTTATAGGACGATGCGAAAATGCATGATGGAATGGATACCTATCCTATATGTTGGGTAGTGGAAATACCTGCCTGTGGTGACAAATGACCAACATAATGTTGAAATCTGCAAGAATCCTTGGTGAAAACTACAAAAACTAACTCAATCCACCTTTGTATTAGTCCATTAGACGAAAAAATGACTCAAAACTATAGAAAGTGGGTTAAAATTGTTTATAAATAGTAACAAAACCAAAAATTACTATACCATTTTGATTTTTTACCCAAATAGTGAAAATTGGACCTAAATACCTCCGAGATTCAAACAGTGATTGCGGGAGCGTCATGCAACGAAATCAAAAACCATATGGACCAGGTAATTCTTCGCCCCTTCCTCTTCATTTACAGTGGATTAAAATTTTAAATTAGGCTCCAAATTTTGAGTAATTTAGGATGTAAATTGTGAAATTTGGTGTACGCGGGCTATCTCTTATCGGGTCACGTATATGATGGGTTATACGCACCTATGAAAACTGCAGGGAGAGTATAGCCATCCCTATACATGACTATAAGTGAATCAAATCGCGTACAAGAATGCAATCAATCATTTCTAAGGATGCTAACTCAAATTTTGACTTGTCTTTGGCAGGATGTTTCTTGAATGGAGAGAAAGAGAGCACGAGGAGGTCAATGTTGTTGTGGATTGAGATCCAGGGGCCCAAATGGATTTGAAGAGATGTTGCTTATATAAATTTTTTGCACTCAAGGGGATGAGGGCCCAGGTGAGGTTGCTTGATATTCTTGTGGGTTACTGGGACCCTAAGAGTGAAAGCTTCAACCTCCATGGGAAACCATTGAGGATTGAAGTAGAGGATACCTACTTTTTGAGTGGATTATCATGTTGGGGAGAGGTTGTAAACCTCAAATCATGGGGAGCAGGGATCAAAATGAAAATAGAGGAGTACATAGACACCCACTGTGTAGCAGGGATTTCGAAGGTTGGGAGTCAACTCCCTATCTGATCAATAAACATTCTAAACTTGAAGATTGTTGTCCTCATATTGACCGGGATCATAGGTTCAGCCTCATTGCAATAGGCATCAAGGTTGCTCATGTTCTATGTAGTGTAGTGTATGAGACCCACAATATATGACTAGTGTACCTCACTATTGGAAAATATGAAGAGCCAGTTGACAGAGTGCAAACAGGGGATTAAGAGGAATTTTGGGTTTGCCTCTATCCTATGCAGTTTCCTCTTTGAGTGGGTTCTAGGTTTGGGAGATAGATTCAAGATTCTTCCTAGAGGACATCGCGATCCAACCATGGCATGGTGGACCGAGGTAATGAGGTGTAAAGGGGTAGGTAGGGTGCCCACACCCTACAACAAGGATTTCTTTTACTAGTTGCAGCGACAGGTCATCGCTCTAGATGACTATCCCTATGCAGGGATCGACTTCAGAGGGGATCCAAACATGCCACTCCCACCAGGGCCGCCTACGGAGACATTGGTATGTCAAATGTTTTTAAATATTTCATTTTTTTTTGGTTTTTTATAATAGAACAAAAATATTTTTGGATAGTGGTTAAGTACTAACTAGACACTTGTGTACCACAGACGTGAGTCTGCTATGACCAGAATGGATTCTTCGACATCGACGGAGGAGCTGGGGAGACAAGGTAGCAAGAGGAGAAGTTGAGAGAGTCCTACAAAATGTGGAGGGCAACCTGTCTTGTTTGAATCATAGGATTCCCATGGTTCAGGTAGAGGATCTGCTAGAAGCCATGCAATGACAGGTGGTTGGTGTTCCCAGAGCTTGGGTACGACTCTTTCGATATCTCACAAACGTCATAGTTTGTTACCATGACACACATCTAGTGCCATGGGAATATATGTCGTGGATATTGTAGTACCATTTGTATATGTATTGAGGGTATTAGCCCCAATTTTGTACTATAAACACCATATTTTTTGAAATATATATAAAAGGGATCTTCATCTTTACTTATATTTTACAATGTGTATATTGATGAGATGGTTCTCTTTTCTTTAGTTATGTGACAAATGCCAATCTAAAACGAAATTAGCATAATCATCAGATACATGATTAGAACTCCTAGGAATGTGATAATAAGTAATAAAATCAAATTGTCTTTCTAAAAGACGTACCCGTAAGAATCATCGGAGTAAAGTACGATCACACACGCGGTAACTATCATTCAACTGACATACTACTAACTGAGAATACAGGAAAACCTTTAACAAGCGAATACCATGTGAGATAGCATCGCGCAAAAGTTATATAATGACACTATATTCAACCACATTATTCATGGATGGCTCTAGTCATACGCCACCTGAAGACACTAGTAGACCCTCAGGTGAGTAAACAACCCAAGAAGAAGAAGCCAAGTTCTATGTATGACAACTGGCTCCGTCTATGAATCCTAGGTAGACTGAAGACTCTATAGACATCTGCCAACCAAGTGAAAACTCGATAAGCAAGCGAAAGATGAAAATAAAGGGAAAAGATATATACACTAAATTACATTAGTATACAAAGATTTCCAAACAAGCTTGGGGCTCAAGCATATTGTGTTTTCAACTAGAGCCCATTCCTAGGCTCGGCCAACATATTCCCTTCATAATATTCTAACTCATAGGCTCCTTTTTCTAATACGCGTTGCACAATACAAGGACCATGCCACATAGTTTTAAACTTGCCTGTCCCCAGTGGTTCCTTGTCTTGATCATACAAGAGGACCAAGTCACTCTTAGCATGCAACCGAGGACAGAAAAACTTATCATAATCAACCTTGAAACGTCTTTTTTTTTCCTCGATAGTCATAGAGGCGTCTCAACGTTGCTCGTCAAGAATCTCTAGGTGTACAAGGCGTCGCTCGAGATTAGAAGTTTCAGGTAGGAGCACGACTGCCAACTTAAGAGAATGGATTTCACATTCAATAGTTAATATCGACTCCACACTATGTACTAAATGGAAATGGGAAAATCCTGTGGCAGTCTTGATCGAGGTTCAGTATGCCCAGAGTGAGGGATATAGCATAATGTGCCAGTTGGACTTACTCTGGCTGACAGTTTTTTGCAAAATGGTCTTGAGAGACTTGTTGAAAGCCTCTACTTGTCCATTTTCCTGGGGGTAATAAGGATAAGATCGACCATGTATAAACCCTAGCTTAGATGCTAGCTCTTCCATCATTTCGTTCTGAAAGTGACTGTCATGATCAGTGACAATCTCACTCGGGATACCGAACTAGGTGATAATGAAGGCAACAATATTCCCATCAGATTTAACTATAGGCATAGCCTCGACCCACTTAGTAAAGTAGTTGACGACCACGATAATGTGTTGATGCCCCTCGAATGAATTTGGGTTGCAATCCATGAAGTCCACCCCCCACTTGGTGAAGGGATCGACGGTAATGACTAGGTGAAGAGGGTTGGATGTGAGTGCATTTTTTGAGTGAACACCTGGCAGGGGTGACACTTATTAACCGCTTCAATAGAATCTTTAAAGATAGTAGGCCATAAATAACTGGCTCACAAAATTTTTTGGGTCATCGCAAGCCCGGATAGGTGACCACCACAGGCCCCACTGTGGCAATCGTTCAGGACTAACTTGTCTTCTCCACGATTTAAACAGCGACACAAGATATTTTCTATTCCTCGGTGATACAAAGTGTCACAGACAATAGTATAATTCTTAGCTTGGTACCATATATGTCGTCGGTCATCTTGCGAGAGATTATGAGGGAACTTCAAGGTTTGAATATAGAGAACAATGTCTCCATACCAGGGGTTGGACGACAAGACAAGAACAATGTGTTCGTCTACAAACAAATCAACATGAATAACAGCCTCATCTAATCGTCGAAAATCAGATATTAACTCCATGAAGACTAGCGATTTCTTGGATTTTGCGGAAGCAAAATCGAGATCAAACTCTTGTAAAATGAAAATCCATTATTATATTTTCCCCCTATGATACGCCTGGTAAGGATGTATTGAAATGGATTGACATCGGAAACCACAGTAGTCTGGAAAAGTAATATATAATGACGCAAACAAAAGCCAAATCTATCTTTTCGACGTGATAATAATTAAGTTCAGGACCAACTAAGTTTCAACTAAGAAAGTAGATGAAGTGCTCATGGAGCTCATCATCTCCTGAACCAAAACCATAACAATCATCTACTCAGACACAATGATATAAAGCAAGTAGTCCCTATTGTATTCAGGAGACTTTAGCAGAGGTGTCGATACCAAGGCTTTCTTCAAAGCATTGAAGGACTCCTAGGCTTGCTCATCCCAGATAAAGGGGTTGTCCTTCTTCAAAAGACACATGAAACCCTTAGCTATATTGGCATAATTCACTATAAACCGACGTAGAAAGTTAGTTTTCCCCTGTAAACCTTGAAGTTGTCTAATAGTGCATGGGGGAGGAAATCAAAGTATTTCCTCAACCTTTAACGGATCTACCATGATCCCGGTCTCAGAAACTAGAAATCCCAAAAGATGACTAGACCTAACGCAAAAGATGCACTTGTGAGGGTTAAAATGGATTATATAATAATGACATCTTTCAAAAAACAGCCGAAGGTGGGTAGAGTGATCCTCTCTCTTGTGAGAGTGAGCAACAATATCGTCAAGGTAAGCTTCGACTATGTGTTTAAGATCGTGAAAAGAGAAATTCATGGCACATTGAAAGGTTTCTCCTGCATTTTTAAGGCCAAAATGCATTTTCTGGTATGCAAAAGTACCCTAAGGACAAATAAATTTTGTCTTGTGTTGATCCTCGGGTTTAATTTGAATTTGGTTATACCCTGAAAATCATTCCATAAAAGAAAATACTTTTCTTCCCGCACACTCGTCGAGAATTTGATCGATGAAAGGTGTCGGGAAGTTTTCTTTAGGATAGGCCTTGTTCAGGTTACGAAATTCCATACATACGCGGATATTTCCATGCTTCTTATTTATAGGAATGGGGTTGGATACCCATTCAGTCAAGGGAATTAGGTAGATGAAGCCAACATTAAGTAGCTTCTCCACCTCTGCCTTAATACCAGGGTCCTTCCGGGGATTGACAGCTCTAAGACATTGTTTAACAAGTTTAGCATCCAGATAATTTTAATATCATGCTCGAAAATACGAGGGTCGATTCCTGGCATCTCTTCATATGGCCAAGCAAATACATCTTGGAATTCCTTGAATAGTTTGGTGTAGTTCAAGATTTCTTCTGGCAAACAATCCACACCAATATGTATGTTTTCAATCTTGACATGGGTACGAGAGATATCGATCATGATGGTAGGATAAATAATATCCATGTTTCCTTCAGCATAAATTTCGTGTGTATCAAGTGGAACTACGGCGTGACCGACTATCTTACTCAAAGTAGATCGAAAGTCATCTTGTTTGATTCTTTCAAGCTCTAGTAGAAAATAAGAGCAGTGATGCATATCATCCCAAGGTTTGTCAGAACCATTCATGGCTTCGATGATAGCTTCGTCTGAAGGAAAAGTATCATCGAGGCATTAATGTGAACAAGACAATGAAGTGGCCCACACGATCCAAAGAATGAGAACTTCCTCGTCCGTCAGTGAGGTAACAGGATCAGGATCGACATAAGAGTCAAGAACAACTTGATACTCAATCTCTGTTGTCGATAGTGGCATGACCATTCTAGCATGCGACTAACCTTCATAAGACGAAGTCGGGGAAGGTAGGTTCCACAGATCACTAAAATAGGAAGTGCAGAAAGAAATGGACCTCTTTGTTGAGACGGGCCTACTAGACATGGCGTAAATGTGGTGACTCGATGTCGTGATGTCAAAAGTACCCATAAGGGAAGAATACATTCCGATACCAATATTCTCAGTTGCCAGCTGAGAATTTTCCATAACAAGGATTGACGGTCCAATAGATGCATTGGGACTAAAGTAAGCAAAGGATAATTGGTCGATTGTCATGATCTTCCATTCATGAGGAAAACAAAGAGTACATAAGACAGACGATACGATAACGACCATAGCATAGGTCCAATTGTGTCCTAGTAACAGGTTATAATCTAGAGGTGAATTAACTACCTCCACCTCCACCTCTACCATCTTCCCACCTAAATAGACCAGAAAGGAAGGAAGAATATTGTGAGGGAAGAAGGAATGACCATCAAAATAATTCAACATGTTCGATGACTTGGAAAGAGTCGAAGAACCGAGAGCTTTCCAACAGATCAGGGACATCACACAAGTGGCAGTGCCTTCATCAACAACTGCGCATTTGATGGTATACTTTGAGTACTCCACGTGGATTTGGAATGCCACATGGTAAGGTAAGAGAGGCTTCACATCTATGACATCAAACTTGATAAATTTTGAACCACTAGGTTCTAGAGCTCCTAATGCAGATAGTAAAGAATTCCTCTATGAAGGACATGTCTGGAGTACCTCCAAAGCCGACATCGCAAAAGGGGTTTGACCCATTTCCTCAACAATAGAGTAGTTTTGGGTGGCTCTAGCATTTGGATTATGGGTAGAGCGCTTGAGTACTCCTTTCGGAATACGAGGTGGTGGATCTAGTTTTTCAATCTGTAAATTCATCTCCTGAGGAGGAGGAGGAGATTCTAGACCAGGAATATATTTTGAAGAGTTATAATCTCAAGATCGAGTGGCTACATTAACTTTCACATCGACCATATTGATACACAAACGGTCATCATCTTGCAATGGCGGGTTTTGACTCCCACTAGCTGCATTTCTGACGTTTGAGGAACTCAAGGCCATGTGTTGGTTATGTGGGAATGGATTCATCAGCACAGTAGATGATAGAGATAATATCCTCACAACTTTTGCAAGTTTGGGGCATAAATGGGTAAGGTGATCATATGTACAAATCTTACAGGGAAATTTCACCTTACATATTTCTCACTTTCCCTCTCGAGCATTATTATTCATATTCTCATTATTACCATTGTCCTTGGGTTTATTATTATTTTTCCCACCCTTAAGATTATTACATCCTTTCTTCTTATTCCTACCTGGTTTTTGGTTACCATTTGGGTTTGCCAACAATTGCACGGAGTGTACATCCATCGACTAAGTGGGGTTGGAAGACATAGACGAAGTTGGCCCTCTTGCAGACTGGTTTAGAGACAACTCTTTCAAATGGTTTGTCACCGAGTCTGTAGATTTTACATTGGAAGTACCTACAATGCCATCAGCATGAGGTCTGGGATTTTTTCTCGGGTCGTAAGTTGACCACGGTGCGTTCGGAAGAATGTGATATAACATCCCAGACTGAGCGTATATCAGATCTAGCTATTGGGATTTAAATATTGCTTCTTCCTCAATGGTAACCCCGACAGTAGAAACATCCTTTGAGATAGGAGGGTGAAAAGACTTAAGTAACCATTCTAAAATAAAGTTCAGGGGTGTGGGGGTCTTAATCAACCTCTTTCGTCTACTCCACTCCTAGATATGATCTAAGAAATGAGTGGCGATGTCCTGGCGTAAAGTAGACAGAAGTTCTAGGCCAGCATCGTAATGAACCTGCAATTGGAAGTGGTTAAGGAAGACCAATACCATCTGACTAAAGGTCACATATTCCCCCCTAGGTATCTCGACATACCAATTCGTAGCGACCCCAATGAGGGTGCGTTGAAATAATATTAATCAAATAGAATCGTCATTAAGGGAAATCGAGGAGCACCAAAGGTGAAAGGTAGTAACGTGATCACTAGGATCCTCACCATTCTTACCTTCAAACTTTGGAATGTCCGAAGGAATCTTGGTGGGGATGGCGGGCCATGTAGGATCATGACTCACAGGGTTGTTCATCAACTTAGACAAGTCTGGTAGATTAAGCATGGCTAGAAAAGGGAGACAGGGTTGCGGCATCTATCCCCAAGCTCCTTGGAAGGATTGTGTTTGAGGAACTGCAACCCATCTAGGTTTTGGTAAGCACCATGGCCCTGTCCAGGATTATAAGGCCCTCCTCCAGGATGATTCGTAAAAGGTTGGTTGGGCATCACTCCAGTAGGAATGTTCTATCGGGGGTTATAAAAATTTCCCCCAGCTGGATTGGATCCGGGTTGGGGGTTTCCCAAAGCATGAAATGAATCTCCTTCGGGTGTGAATCCAGAGGATAGAGGTGGATTCTTCATGAAAAATGTTTTGGTCAGAATCGACACCAAGGAGGTAGGGGTATAGGATGGAAATTGAGCAGAAGATTTTCCACCAGGTTGGTTTCTCTACCCATAAGCAAGAGGATTAGACTCGTGGTTAAAAGAAGGACTACCTCCCATATTAGGAGTCATTTCAGGGATTTAAGAACCACCAAACGAAAATGGATTATACAGAGGTTTAGTGCCCCCAAGCCCAATGCTATCATTAGTGTCAGCAACTAGGATGGCGTTCTAAAATTATGAATTAAAGTTTGGCATGCCATAGGAAAAAGAACTAGAGGCCATAGGGATGGACTGAACATTATAGCCCGGTGAGTGACCAAGAGACCCAAAAGGGTTCAAGGCAAGAGTTTGATAATTCACTATAGGCCGAGCCATAGTAATGATAGGTTCCTCCATCACTATAACCATTGTGGTTACAGGAGTCGAAGGGGTGACATTAACTATAGTGGGTGTGGGAGTGGAAGGGCTCCCATTGTTCTGAAGACTAGGCTCAATACTCATCCTTGTAGAATCGCAAGTCTGAATAGTGGATGTGTGTGTACCATGCCTAATAACTCTATGCCTTTTAGAAGGAAAAGACTCAAAATCCAGTGGTAACTTTAACAAGAGACGGGACCGGCGGGGATGTTGGTCCGACTCCACGATGAATTAAGACTCTAAAGACAAAAAACAAATCCTAAGGCCAACTAGTAATCAAAGAGCACACCAAAATTCAAACAACCAAATGCACACAAATGAGGTAAAGTGGCTGAAAGTGGCCTCCCTCCCCAAAGAAGGTATGCCTCTCCCAAGAGGGGCTTGAGACTCCCTGCTAAAGATCAGAGGTAAAAAAATTAGTTATAAGGGCCCTCGTGGGCTTAACAACCAGTCGATCAGATCCCCCTAGAGAGGTAATCCTCTATAAAGGTTGTGTGTTGTCTGACCCTTATCTGACCCAAGGTACCTACAAAATAACCCCTGCAAGTAACCTATGTGGCACCTAAGTCAAGAAACTAATAAACCAATGTATAACCAATGCACAGGCAAGCAATCGCAAGTCAGATCCACCGTATGGGCAGGGTAGCAAAGCCCAAAACCTTGAAAGAAACGCCTCTCACTGAGGTAAAGGCACTAACAATATCCCCAGATACAAATAGATCCTCATAAATATCTCAAATGCTAAGAAGGTATCGGGGGGATATCCCTTCAACCAACCTTGCGCGACCTCATGATTAACTCCAGTGTGAGCGAAGCCTCATGATATTACCAATTATACAATGGATTTATCCACTCCCTTTCTCAGACACATATGTTGATTTAATTGCCTTGGATAAGTTTACTCACAAAATCCTATTCCAAGGCATTAAATCCTAAGCTAGTTTGTGCACCATAGAAAATAAAATTGTGACTAATCAATTTTAAATTATAGCATTAATTTTAGTGGTCATGATTACTCAAAAAGGTATGGTAGTGAAACACATTATGTTATGACTATGTAAGAAAAGTAAATATGAAAATAGTGCAAAGTCCTAACTTTAACATTCAATGAATGATATGCTTCTAAAAACCAATGCAATTTTCAATTTCAAATATGCAATTCTGAAGTAAAAATGCAATCTTTCATTACATGCACTAAGCTAATGACAAGGACTCAAAAGACCAAAATGCCAAGCAATGAAAAATGCCAAATATTTTTTTATTTTCAATATAATAAAATGAAAATGCATGGACTGAAAAGAAACCTGATATATAAACTCTATTGTGTATATAAAGAGATAAATCAAGTAGGATACCAAGCAACAAAACACCCAGCCCAATGTACAAGGACAATAAAAAATGAAAATATGATGAGAAAGACTCCGCCCATAAATTCAACCAAATATAGGTTTCTTGTCATCCCACAAGCACTTAACAGGCACTACAGAGACCCAAGAAGGCTAAAAAAACATCAAATCCCACCCAACAATGACCAGACCAAGAAAATAGGAAAACAAGACTGATGTACGTGAATGTTAAGGAAAACAAAGCATATGTGTGCAACCTGCAGAGGGACAACCTATGTATATACGCGACTGTCAAGGAAAAAGGCACGTATATGTTTCAAAAACAAGGCCAGGCAAGGGAGAAGGCTGAAAACTCAGACCCATAGTGAACAGATTCTTTCAAGCAATGACACGACAATAAATGAGAGAAATATAAGGAGAAAAGTACTCCAAACCCTAAGAAATAATATTCAATCCCCAGTATGGTCTCCAATTCGGTTACGAGGAAAATCTCTCTATGGCTAGGGTAAACCACAACAAATGGAAATGACTACAGAAATCAACTCTCTTCTCACGTATGCTATATAAACAAATATTCTAGCAAGACAAGATAAAAGGCCTACCTCATCCAGACATTCGGTGAAGTCCACCAATGAGCACTCAACCCAAAGCAATATACCTACAACTAGTCCTCAACAACCAAGCAAAGAAAGCATATGGTGATATTATATCATGTTAGCATATTCAATAGCATAATCCATTAATAAACATGATAAATATGCCCATGGAATAATAATTCAAATATTTGCAAGATATCAATTGGACAGGAAAAGAGTATTTCTATTAATATATGATCAACAGAATTGAAAATGTTACAAACCTTCATGTCGGCACGGTTTGGAACCGAGAAACTAAGTTCCTTCTAGATGGGCCTCGCCCACTTCAATCCTCCACCAAAGGCAAGCTCATAAAAGAGAAACAATGAAGTTCTCAATCAATAAGGGAAGATCTTGGGGGTTGAACAGTGAACACTGTGTTTAGACTTAAAGGACAAAGGGATGCAGACTCAATATGAAGTAAATAACTTATCCAGAGTAACTTTTGTCTCAAAGTTGAATTCTTTCTCCTCTTTCCATAGCTCAGAATTGGCCCATTTATAGCCTTCAAAATGGAACTGAAGGGCTGAGTTGGAATGTTTCCAGTATATGGAAGGCCAAGGATCATAGATCTTCTGTTGTGACATGGAAACCCGACATTAATTTTCATTTTCTGGCACAAATCCTGATCTATGCGGGATGTAGTGGAGTAGCCTGTGTATACGCATGTTGTATAGTGTGCAAGGTGTGTATATGTGGAAAAACATGTATTTTTACCTCTAGATTTTACAAACAGGGATGGTAAGTCTCCATAGGGAAATGGAAAAAATCCTTATGTGCAAGATTGCATAGGGTGAGGAAAATCTTGCTATAACAACAATATACCCTGAGAATATTGAAGCCATTAGAGGATGGCCAACACCTAGGAATGTTTCAGTAGTCAGATATTTTATGGGGTTAGTTGGTTACTACAGAATATTTATCGTAGGGTTCTCTAAGATTTCTCATCCCATCACTTCTTTGAAAAAGAAGGGAATGGAATTTGAATGGACACTTGAATGTGAAGACAACTTTAGCTTGTTGAAGGAGTTACTCACTAGTGCACCCGTGTTAAAGATTTCTGACCCAAATGAAAGTTTTGTGGTATGCACAGATGCATGCAAGGAAGGACTTGGTGGAGTCCTCACTCAAAATGGACAAGTCATTTTTTATGATTCTATAAAGCTTAAGGAACATGAGAGGAACTATGCCACACATGATTTGGAGCTTGCTACCATTGTTCATGCATTGAATATGTGGAGGAATTATCTCATGGAAAAGAGATTTGAATTAAGAAAAGACCATAGTGGTTTGAAGTATCTTTTTGAACAACTAACTTTGAATGTCAAGCAAACAAGATTGTTGGAATTTTTAAGTGAATATGACTTTGATACCAAGCATATCAAAGGAATAGAAACTAAATTTGTTGATGCACTTAGTATAAGAGTGCATCTCATGCATGCTACAGCTCTCAGTATACGTCAATCAGACTTGAAGAGAAAAAGATTAGATGCTATTGTTACAGATCAACATTACCTACATGTAAAGGAAATCTTATAGCAAGGATATGTACAACAGAAAGTGAAAAAGTATGAGATGAAGGAATATGGATTACTTATACATAAAAATAGAATTTATGTTCCTAGTTCCAGAGAACTTAGGAATTTGATATTATAAGAAATGCATAATGTTCCAAATGATGGACATCTCGGTTACCAGAAAAACATTATAACAGTAAGAATCCAATTCTTTTGGCCAGGAATGAAAAAGGATGTTGTTGATCACATCGCCAAATGTATGAAATGTCTGAGAGTAAAGGCTGAGCATAGACACCCAACGAGTTTTCTACATCCACTACCAATTCTAGAAAAGGAATGGGAAGTGATAACCATTGAATTTATAGCCAAATTGCCCAGAACATCAAGGCAACACGATTCAATCATGGTAGTGGTTGATAAATTGACAAAGGTTGCTCATTTTGTTCCTGTGAAAACAACTCATATAGAAGGTAATATTGCAGAAATTTATATAAAGGAAATTGCTAGGTTGCATGGGATACCTAGGACAATTTTCTCAGATAGAGACACTAAGTTTACTTCAAATTTCTGTGATTGATTATTCAAAGGATTTGGTACAAATCTGAAATTTAGCACAACATACCATCCGCAGTCATATGGGTAGACAGAGAGGGTCAACCAAGTAATTGAAGACATGTTAAGAATGTATGTGATGGTTAAGCCATCTAAGTGGGAAGATTACTTGCACTTGGTTGAGTTTGCCTATAATAATGGGTATCAAGCTTCATTGAAGATGAGCCCATTTGAAACCTTGTATGGTAGAAAATACAGTACTTCAGTAAGTTGGGACAACCTAGCATATATTGTGGTAATTGGATCAGAGTTGCTCAAGGAAATATAAGACCATATCATTAAGATTAAGTAAAATTTAAAGGCGACTTGGGATAGATAGAAGGTTTATGCCGACAAGAATAGGACAACAAGAGAATTTAAAGTACGAGATCATGTGCCTTTGAAAGTAAATACCAAGAAGATCTCTTTGAATTTGGGTAGTTATACAAAGCTAGCAGCCATATTCTGTGGTCCATTTCAGATATTGGACATAATAGGGTCAGCTGCATACATGCTTGGTTTTCTTGTTTCCATGAATGCACATAATGTATTTCATGTATTTTTTCTAAATAAATATGTACATGATCCTAACCATGTTATTGATCAGCATTTGATTCAGGTAGAGACAGAGGGAGACTTTGAGGTCTAGCCAATGCGAATATTGGACAAAAAAGTAAAAATGCTCCAGAATCGAGTTATAGAGCTGGTAAAAGTTAAGTGGACTTTCTACGGTCCTAAAGATGCTACCTGGGAGCATGAAGATGCCATGCGAGTAGAGTACCCACATATTTTTGAATAAATTTTGGAATTTTGATTCATGTTTTGTATATTCACTAAGGACAATGCCAAAATAAGGGGGAGGGGATGTAACACCCCAGGTTTTGAGGCCCCATATTAAATAATGTATTGTTACATTGTTGAGAGGCCAAATTGCCCAAACAATTATGAAAATGTCAGTGTGCCTAATAAATGTAATTCTTTGATCATTATTAATAATAAATACATCGTTGGTTGCTAGGTGGACAAGGACTAGAGTTATAAGGGGCTATGATTCCACAAGAGAGGGGGCTTGAGGGGCTAAGTGCTTATTTATTTTATATTACCCATTTTGTGTAATGGGTGGGAAATTAGTTACGTGAGCTCTTGGGGGAAGGCCAAGAGATTCTTGATCCCCACGAATTACAGAAATCAGTCCCTGGTTTGTGGAAGGGGTTCTCTGGTTGGCTAATTCTCTCCTTTGTTTTGGTCATTCACTCACTCTCATTCGCATCCCCATTCTAGTGTTTTTTTTTGTCACCTCACGCATTTGTTTACCCATTTTGTTCATTGTTCATCCTCCCTCATGGATTCTTCCCTCCATTCCTTTCTATCACCCACCCATATTTCATCATTTTTGTATCTTGGCTTGGGAAAGGAAGATGAATTGTTGAAGAACAACCATCATTTTGTTGTCCTTAGATATTTTTGGTGTAATCCAACCATGATTTGAGGCCTGCATGTCTAATATGCTTGGCCTATGTTCATCTTTGATCACAGTTGTGAGTCCTAAATGTCCCAGCATGGAGATTCTAGACCAGTTGCACTGGAGCTATGGAAGGAGAAGGAATACGTGTTGGGCAACTGAGAGGGGTGGGGAAAATCATTTGTTACCATGCCAACTAAGAGGGGGGGGGTGAATTAATTGTTACCGTGCTTAAACAATTATGCTTATTTTAAACTCTTTGCAGAACACTTAATGACAATCACAATAATGCAGGGAAGTAAGCAATAGAACATTCAACATCATTCACACATATGAAATATACAGAGACAAATATTTCCTGAGGAAACCCATAAAGGGTAAAAACCTCTTCTTCTTTATATGATAAGTAATATTTACATTCTGTACATTATCATACTTATGATCACCAACTCATAATGAGGCTACAACCTATGTTTTGCAAGCTGCTACTTGCTGAGAGCACGAACTCTCTAGATTCTCTAGCACCCACTAGAAGGAAGCACCGACTCCCTGGTTTCTCACCAACTCATAATGAGGCTACAACCTCTGTTTTGCAAGCTGCTACTTGCTGAGAGCACGAACTCTCTGGATTCTCTAGCACACACTAGAAGGAATCACCAACTCCCTAAGAGTTCCAACACCAACTGGATGGAAGCACCAACTTCCAGTTACACAGGCACCAACCTGTATATCAGAGAACCAATGTTCTCCCTTGCACCACCCTACCACCCTGGTTTTTCTGGATACAACCAGATGAAAGCTACAACTCCATGAGTTCAAGGACCCACTTGAACCTCTGAGGACAACAATCCTCCCTAGAACCTACCAACCACCCTTAAATATAAATTTTGATATCTATAAGTTTATCACAGTGATACAATATTTATCAATGGCTTACCAGTCTTATCATTGTTCTGCTACACTACTCTACTCTACCTGCATCAATGTCTTCCTGCACACTCTCCTTACACTTTATGTTCTTCTGCCTTTTATGCTTTGTGTGCCTTCTCACTTCATTGCACCATTCCTCTTCTGTGCATTTTAGCTGCTGCACTCTGCCTCCTTCTACGCACATAAATCCCTCTCAATAGCAATCACCATCTCCTCTTTGTTCTGCATTCTTATAGTCTCTATGAACCTTGTGCATGTTGTCTCCACAATGCTTCTGCATGCTCTCCCCATGTTGAGTGCTTTGCCTGATCATCATTACAACTCTTCAGCTTCTCTGGTGGTCAAACCCATGCGTCCATCATCACTGGGTGTTATGCCGAGATTCCTTAGCCTCTCCAACAATTGAGACTCTTCATCTTCTCTGTCACAGTCGAGCTCATTCCCTCTATTGCAGTTCCAGGCTCCAACCGATCTTACATCTGTCAATAGCCTCTATGAGAATTCTTCATACATCTAGAAGATGCCTCGAGACTCTTCATCTTCTCTAGCGATCACCTTGAAGTCTCACCGATTCCTCTGGTAGAAACCATCAGTCATTTCTAGCAGTTACACTGTGAACCTCCAAGAAAACACATTTCGGCATTTTGGCATTCCTTGTGGTGAAGTGTTTCAACACTCCAACTCCCGGTATCCGAAACCTACACCAAAAGGTGTTTTTCGCATTTCCGCATTTCGGCATTTCGACATTCCTTGTGATGAGATATCTTGACACTCCATGTCACGATCTCCGAAATGGAGCTTGGTTGCATCAGCTCCTTCCTCCATCTTCTACAGATGTGACCACTGGCTGTGACCACAGCCTTATTCGAAACTGCATTTTGCAATTTCGCGTTTCATGAATTTGTTGCGAGTCACTCTGACTCTTCCAACTACTAATCACAAAATGGAGATTAGCTTCATGCTAGCTCCTCCCTTGAGCCTTCATCGATGTGACCATAGGTTATGACCAGGGGCCAATTCTGAACACGCATTTCGCATTTCGACATTTCGCATGTCGTGAATTCCTGTTGCGAGTTGCTTCCTTGACTCCTCCAACTCTCGGTATCCAAAACTCTGAAATGGTGTTAGATCAACATATTTTAGCATTTCGCATTTCGCAACTTCAGGACTCTTGAGATGAAGAGTCTCGACTCTTGACTCCTCCAACTCCCGGTATCTGAAACTCCGAAATGGAGTTTATACTTCTGATCTTTCCATGCCATCATTTTTGCTGATCTTTCTTGCCTACTTATTTTCCATCAAATGAACAAACACACTCTTGCACTCTGCATGCACCTCTTCACTATCTCTTCTGGTCTTCATGAGATTTCTCTGTTGCGTCTCCCCAAAATAATTCTGGTGCCCACCTGGCACATTATACCTGTACTCAAGTCATCATCGTTGTTGTACTTTCCATCAATGAGAAGAATACGCTGCCTGTAAAACATGTCAATAATCTCCCCCTTTGGCATTGATGGAAACAAAGGCACCCAGACATGTTCTTTTAAGGCACCCGAGCTTGTTCTTTTCTCCCCCTTTGACATCAATGTCAAAGAAAGCACGCTCCCCCTGAGTTGTTGTAGTATTTTTCGAAGGTATAAGATATTCAATCAATACAAACTCCCCCTAACAGGATGGACTCTCTTAGGTGTGAGACGGGATGACGCCCAACTTCTGTTGGAGATATTCAAATGGTGTCTTGGCTAGGGGTTTATAAAATATGTCTACAATTTGTTCTGTGGTTGGAATGTAATGGACCTGAACAATTTGGTTGGTGACCTGCTCTCTCATAAAATGGTATTTTATGGGAATATGCTTGGTCTTGGAGTGGAATACAGGATTCTTGGACACACTAATGGCACTAGTGTTATCACAATGAATTGGGATCGGTGCAGCGTATTTTACCTCCAAGTCTGCAAGTGTCTAAATCATCCATAATACATGAGTGCAACAGGTAGCAGCAGCAATGTACTCTACCTCTGTAGTTGATAAAGAAATGGAACATTGCTTTTTACTCAACCATGCTACTAGAGAATCTCCTAAGAAGAACGCACCTCCACTCGTGCTTTTCCTTTCATCCATGCAGTTAGCCCAATCAACATTTGAGTAGACTGATAATTGAAAATTATGATTCTTAAGATACCATAGGCCATAGTTCATTATTTCTTTCAAATATCTGAATATCCTTTTGACAGCTAGCAAATGACTTTGTTTAGGCGCAGATTGATATCTTCCTACCATTCCAACAACATGCATTATGTCTAGGCGAGATGTTGTGATGTACAACATGCTGCCTATCATTGACCTATATGAACTTTGATCAACATCAGGTGAGTCATCATCCTTGCTTAATTTTCATCTAGTAACCATAGGTGTGCCCACAAGTTTAGAATCTTCCATTTGAAACCTTTTCAACATTTCTCTTAGATATTTCTCTTGAGAAATGAACATTCCTTCAGACCTCTGAGTAATTTGCAGACCAAGAAAAAATGATAGTTCACCTATCATAAACATTTCAAACTCAGAATCTGTGGCAGAAGCAACCCATTGTACCAATGAATCCTTATTACATCTGAAGATGATGTCATCTACATAGACCAACACAATGAGAAAATCATTATCCTCTGTTTTGATATATAGATTGTTGTCAACTATTCCTCTCTTGAACCCTTTGTCTTTGAGATACATATCCAGTCTGTGATACCAAGCACGAGGGGCTTGTTTTAACCCCTATAAAGATTTCTTCAGCTTTCATACTAAGTCAGGGTTATTAGACAGTGCAAAACCCTTTGGTTGTTCCATATAGAATTCTTCATTTAAATATCCATTTAGAAAAGATGACTTGACATCCATTTGATAGAATTTAAACCTTTTATGACAATCATAGGCAAGAAATATTATGATAGCTTCTAATCGTGCTACGAGCACAAATGTTTCATCAAAATCCAGTCCTTCTATTTGAGCATAGCCTTTACAGACCAATCTTGCATTGTTCCTGACAACTTGTCCCTGCTCATTCAACTTATTCTTAAAGATCCA
>CBVK0101466299.1:0-11919 GCA_900067695.1 Picea abies | reverse complement strand
CATGTTATGTATATCAATTTGTATATGATTTATGACTACTTTAGATATCTTAATCATGTGCAAATGATATTATTTTGATCACTGTTATCCGTATATGGTTTCTTCCAAGTGTATAAAAGATATAATAATTGTCTGATTCAGTTTATGAATGACAGGTTTATCTTCTTCATAAGTTGAATTATAAAATATAAGTTTCTTGCATAACAAGTTTTCCTTATTGCAGGGATTTATAATCATAAAGTTATTATGCTCTTTTATGTCTTGTTTTTCCTATAAATAACTTGAAGAGCAACACAGCCAATCATTTACGAAAATCTTTGGGATTAAACAGTGCGAGTTTACTTCCTCCGACCAGCTTCAAAATCATCATACGCAGGATAAACTAGGAGCGTTTCCAGGTTAGCTAGTCTGTTGTTTATTTTTTTTATTAGTAGTTAATTCAGATATTAGTTTAAGATAGAAGTAGTATATTAGATCGTTTAATTTCAGTAGTTTTATTTCTTTTTCATAAAATATAAAATCAGAATAGATCTCTGGCTATCTTAGGACAGAAAGCATTTGAGTTTTACAGGTTTTATTTAAATCTGCCAGTTGTGTATATTGTATATTTGTGAATAAGCTGTATTGTAATTGATAACTAAATGATTAATTAGTAGTGTTAGTATAGTTTGTATTTAGTTTTAGTTTATTTAGTAGTTTTTTTTAATTAGATTAGTGTGTTAGTTTGTTTTATTAGTTTTAATTAGTTTTAGTTTTCTTTACTTGTTTTAATTAGATTAGTGTAGTTTTAGTTTCTTTTAGTTAGTTTTAGTTAGTTTTATTAGTTTTAGATAGATTAGTTAGTTTAGATTAGTTTTCTCTTTGGTTTTCTTAAGACCTTAGAGCGGCCAACAGAGTCATTAAACCCATTAGGGTGGTTCATTCCAAACGGCTTGGGTTATTTAGACAACCCTGGACCGGTTCCACTCTCCCAGTTGATGGACTGTCAATTTCGCCCGTCAACAAATGGCGCTAGAAGGAGGGCATGAACTTAATTAATGGCACGAGGCGATCGCAAGACTCGTCCCCCACCTAATCGTACACCTATAGTGACTAGAAGCCATTCACAAGATAATATCCCCCCTCAAACAACAACTACTTCAACCGAAGATCTACAGATCACAGTTGAGCCAGCAACCCCTAATCCTACAGGTGGTGATCTCCAAGAGATCGTTCGCCAATCTCTTATCAAGACACATAGTGACTTGGCAAGTCTTAGGTGACCAAACTGCCCGTGGGGTCAACCTTTAGACTTCTCTGATATCAGAGAACAGTTAGGTGATATTAATACCACTGTGAATCCTACAGATCTAGACACAAATCCTGCTGCAGGAGGATATAGGATACCTCCTTCACCACCTCCCTCATCTCCTTCCTCTTCTGGGGGAGATTCCTCTTCTGAGGAAAGCAATCCACCTTCTCAGCCTTCTACACCCAATTCCCCAATGGAAAATCAGAACAACCCTGCTAGACCCTAGTTGGACCAGGATGTTGTAGCTGTACCTGGAGCCCAACACCCTTTACCTAAGCACCCATAGAAATGGCTTCCTAAGTTTGATCCTGATTCAAAACAGATAGTTGAAGATCATATCAAAAAATTTATGTTAGCCATCAGACTCCGTAACGTTGAACATGAAGACGTTGACTGTAGGTTGTTCCCTTACACCTTTGAGGGTAATGCTTCCACTTGGTACTTCACCCAATAGCCCCACACCATAGTGTCTTGGGAAAAGTTTG
The DNA here is from genome assembly GCA_900067695.1 of Picea abies. Taxonomy (NCBI): domain Eukaryota; kingdom Viridiplantae; phylum Streptophyta; class Pinopsida; order Pinales; family Pinaceae; genus Picea; species Picea abies. The sequence continues at coordinate 10,143 of CBVK0101466299.1, read as the reverse complement.
AGTCGTGCTTTTTGGAAAAATTCAGAGATGGAAAACCTCTGAAAGTCTTAGTCATGGATCTGTCGAACTTAAAAATGAATTCAAAAGAAAAAGTTAAAGATTTTAATCAAAGATTTTTAACACTTAAAAATCGAATCCCTACAGACTCTATGCCTGCTGAGAGTCTTGTAATAGCTACTACACTAAATCTCTACATCAAAGTATAGCTATTTAGGTTAAAAGATCTAAAAAGGCCACGTTGTTAGAAGCCTTTGAAGAGGCTACTCAGATTGAAAAAGACATACTTAGTCTTAAGGACTCTTCTAGCAACGAAACCGAGACTATTTCTTCTTCCAAAAAGAAGATTGAAATTCTTCCCAGACCTACACAAAGCAAAACACAACCCGAAAACTCTGATTTGGAAAATTTAACCAAAGTTGTAAAAAAATTATCTAATCAAGTTATAGATTTAAAAAGGTCGACAGAAGAAGCCTCTTCGAGTAAAGGACCCTACAAACCTCCTTTCCGAAAGCCTTTTCAAGCCAACCGGCCTAATCTGAACCCTGAAGGCTTGAACCTAGAAAGTTTGCAATGCACTCTCTAGACAATTCTAGGATCCCAAGATGACTTGATCCCTCCTGAAGTCCCTCAAGAGGAGGTCGAGCAGGAAACAACTCAAGAAGAAGAGTCTTCTCCGAACATCTTTGGACACTTCTTGGATAGTATCTTCCAAGCCAACTTCGAGACTGTTCACCCTTACAACACTAGGAGAAAGACAACAAATAAACCTCCTGCCGAGAACACTACAACTTTACCTCTAAATCCATATAAATCACTAGAAACTAGACAAAGTAATACTGTCCCTAAGTTATATTATGATGTTGTTGAAGATCTAAAAAAATTAAGGGCTAACATTTCTATTTACGAGTTGTTGAAATTTCCATTTTTGTTACAGAAGATGTTGAAAAATATTTTAGACAATGGTAAGAATGGTAATTCAAATGGTAATAAGGTTGTGCAAAGAAAAGTTCCGCAGAAGATTTCCACAAAAAATAATCTTGATCCTCAAGATGAAGGAAGCCTTCTTGTACCAAATGTAAATAATGTAAATAATGCAAATAACGCGAGTAATGTAGATAAAGTAGCATTAGAAACCACGAGTAAGAAACCACAAGCCACAACTCTAAGTACTTGCAAGAATGTACCTCCTTTTCTTTTAACTTTCGAAATCTTCAACAGAAATGTGCATAATTGTATGGTTGACTCAGGAGCATCGTCAAACGTGATGCCTTGGTTAGTTTGCCAAAATATTAACACCGAAGTAGAACCATCTTCTTTGAAAATCATACAACTTGATCAAACAGATGTTAAAGTTATAGGCGAATTGAAAAAAGTATTGATTAGATTATCGTCTAACCCTAAGGTTCATCAGGTTATTGATATAATTGTGGTAGATATTCCAGAAGTGTATGGTATGTTTTTGAGCAGGGACTGGTCGGAGCAGCTACATGGTTACTTCGCAACGGACTGGTCTCACTTATGGCTTCCAGAAAATGGTAAGCCCAACAAGATCAGGGTGAATCGTGAGCGCTACCTCAACTTCATGGTAATAGACTTGAATGACCCAAATGAACCATATACACCTCCGAAAGATTCACCTGAAGTCCAAGGGATGGACACCTTCTTCAGTAATTTCACGGCTGAAGCTTCACCTATCAACAATCCGTAACAGCAACCCGAGATCATAGCATGTACACAACCAACAGCTTCTATCCAACAGTCCTATGAGCCCGATGGAAATCAAATTTGGTATTTATATTTCGACGGTTCCAAGTCTAAAGAAGGAGATGGTGCAGGCTGCATCATTATCGATCCGGCAGGTAACAAAACATTATTGGCTTGTAGATTAGAATTTGAATGTACTAACAATATTGCAGAATATGAGGCTTTATTGCAAGGTCTCAGAAAAGCCTTGGACATGCACATTCAAAATCTAATTGTATTCGGTGATTCTGAGATAGTGGTCAGGCAGGTGAGAGATTCTATACACTGTCTTTCCCCGCATCTCAAATCTTACCAGCATGAGGTATGGAGTTTAATGAACAAATTTTCTTCTTTTAATATAAATTCCATCCCTAGGTTAAATAATGTTGAGGCAGATCTACTAGTTAATGTTGCCTCTAAACTTCTTCCTACAGAAGGCTTATCTCTAAATGCATTCTTTGTAGAGCTATTGTTTCGACCATCTGTTCTTGACAATATCATGAACTGGAGAGTATTTGACGATGATCAACAAATCATTAAATTTCTGCACATGGAGGAAACCTTTCAAGGTGCTGTGATAGATGAACAAACACACGATGACAATTTGCACGACTTTACGGTAATACCTAATCCGAAATATCCTAAATCTCTATTAGACATGGTAAATTCCATACCCAAATATGTTTTTAGACTAGAAAAGTTTTATGATTTTGAAGATAAATTTAAAAGGACGGTCAATTGTAAAACCAACAGTTCCTCATTGTCTTATGAAAAAATCAATTTAGGAACTAGTGAAAATCCTCAGTGTATCAACTTAGGCTTGGGATGTTCTAGACAAAAAAAAGCTACTTTTGTTAAATTATTTAAAGAATTCAAGTATGTCTTTGCATGGACTTACGATGATCTTAAAACGTTCGATCCTAATATTATACAACATGTCATCCCAATGAAACCCCAAACCTTGGCCTTCCAACAGAAACTGAGGAAAATGCATCCTAAACTAGAACCGACCGTACAAAAAGAATTGAATAAACTCCTAGGTGCTAAAATAATTTTTCCTGTTAGACACACTCAATGGGTATCCAACCTTGTCCCAGTGCGGAAGAAGAACGGGGAAATTTGACTTTGTGTCGATTTCCGAAACCTCAACAAAGCGTATGATAAAGATAATTATCCTGTCCCTCCCATGGAACAGATTTTTCAACAAGTATCTGGTTCCGAGAGGCTATCCTTACTAGATGGTTTCTCTAGATACAACCAAGTCTTGATGTCTCCGTCAGACCAATTAAAAACTACCTTCTATACCCCGTGGGGCACTTATGCTTATCGCAAAATGCCTTTTGGATTGATTAATGCTGGTGCTACCTTTCAGAGAGAAATGGACATTGCTTTTAGAGGCTTAATCAATCATTCCGTAGTAGTTTACTTAGATGATGTGACCGTTTATTCTAAAAACAAAGACGATCATCTAGCTCACTTACGAGCCGTTCTGCTACAATGTCATAAATACGGCATCTCTTTGAACCCTAAGAAGTCCATCTTTGTAGTAGAACGGGGTAAATTACTAGGATTCATTGTGTCTAGTGATGGAATGATTATTGACCCCGAGAGGACCCAAGTCATCGCTAAACTTCCCCCACCTACTTCCAAAAAATCCATGCAGTCTTTCCTAGGCCAGTTTAATTTCGTGAGAAGATTTGTCCCCAGTTTCTCCGAAATGGTCAGGCCTCTCCAGAACCTAATTAAGAAAGACACCCAATATCACTAGGGACCCACAGAAAACCAAGATTTTAATGCTATAAAGAAGGCCATAATAGACGCTCCGTCTCTCATGAGCCCTGATTTCTCTCAAGACTTTACACTCTATACTTTTGCCTCTGATCGTTCCTATGCCGCAGTCTTAACTCAGAAGAATTCTGAGAACAATGAAGTACCTATAGCCTTTATGAGCTCTGCTTTCAAAGGCGCTGAACTTAACTACCCAACAGTCGATCGGCAAGCCTACACTATCTTCAAGGCAGTTAAGCATTTTCGGTCTTATCTTCTGAAGTCAAGGATGAAGGTCATTGTCCCTTACCCTGCTGTAAGGAACTTGTTAGTGCAAAAGGAGTTAGGAGAGAAAAGGACCAACTGGGTCACCTCCTTGCAGGAGTATGACTTAGAAATCACCCCAGCAACAGATCGTGAGAGGCCAAGGGTTGTGTAAGTTGGTAGTTGATTCAGAAATTGAACAACAAGAAGATAATGATAATTCAAACCTAGAACAATGCGATCAAAATTTGGTTTGTTGCACACAGAACCTCGTAAGTCCTTGGTACGACGATATTGAATTTTGTCTTGAACATGGATCAGTACCCCGTCACCTTGACCTAGCCAAAAGAAGAGAGTTGAGACTAAAGTCCACCTCCTTTCATCTAGTTAATGGTATATTGTTTCGTTAGAATTTTGATGGCGTACTGATGCGTTGTCTTGAAAAGGACAAAGCAGAGGAAGTCTTGCTTGAGTTGCATGCAGGAGAAGCTGGTGGTCACTTCGGTGGTGACACCACTACTCATAAGGTTTTAAGAGCCGGTTATTACTGGCCCACTCTTTTTTGGGATGCCCATGCCTTGTGCCGTAAATGTATCATTTGTCAGAAAGCGTCAGGGCGATTGCAAAAACCAGCCTTCCCCTTGCAACCCGTTTCAGTCGATTCTCCTTTCCAGCAATGGGGCCTTGATATCATTGGTCCTATTAACCCTCCATCCTCACAATAGCACAAATATATTGTGACAGCCACTGATTACTTTACTCAATGGTCTGAGGCCGCCACGCTAAAAACGGTTAACACAAGTTAGGTGATCGCTTTTCTAAACTCGAATATCATCACCCGTTTTGGTATCCCTGATTGTCTAGTCTTTGATAATGCTTCATACTTTTCTTCTCTTGAGATGAGTGAGTTCACCTTAGAGAAGGGAATAAAGCTGAAGTATTCCGCTAGTTATTACCCCCAGGGCAATGGCTTAGCAGAATCAACAAACAAGAACTTGATCAAGATTATCAAGAGAACCGTGGCTGAAAATCACAAGAACTGGCACAACGTACTGCTGAATGCACTGTGTGCTGATAGAGTAACACCCAAAGCCGCTATAGGTAATTCCCCCTTTTTTCTCGTTTATGGCAGAGAAGCCATTCTGCCACCTCACATTCTTCTTCCTTCGCTCCAATTTTCACAAAAAGTTCAAGAAGAAGATTGTCCCCCTTTAGAAAGCCGTATTAATGCTTTGATTAAGTTAGAAGAAATAAGAACCCAAGCTAAGTGCAAATTAGATCAACATCAACAACTGATAAAAAGCTGGTTCGATTCTAGTTCTACTTCTGATAGGAATTTTGAAGTAGGCGATCTCGTCTTAAAGTGGGACAAACCACACGAAGGGAAGGGTGAACACACCAAATTTCAAAATTTGTGGCTTGGACCATTTTTTATTGCTGAAAAGTTGGGTCCTAGTTCCTTTCGTTTACAGAATCTTGAAGGGCAACTTGACACCTATCCAGTGAATGGCCAAGCCCTGAAAAGATACTTTGCTTGATTTCTACCCTTGTATATTATGTAAATATTTCCTTTTGTTTTTATTTTTTCCTTTGTTTTCATTTTTGGTTTTGATTTGATTGATCAGTTTTTTGTGTTTTTTGAAACATATGCATGCTTGTGCACTGAGCCATTCAAACAAAGACCATGGGGAAATCTCTTCGCTGAAATAACTTCTGAAAGGTTGTACGAACATCAGTGACATATTTTAAAAAAAAATGATATTTATGTTGGAAAATTTTGTTGTTTGAAAGAAGTTTACTAATTTCAATCTCTAAGTGAAGTTTGTCATGATCATCTTTATCTTTTTACACTGTCCCTTTTCCGTAAAGGAATGACTCAAAAGGATGTCTCCCTGTCATAGCAAGTTGTTTTAGAAATAAAACATTTCTGGTGTTGAATAAAGGACAGTATCAAAAAATTCTGATGAGGTCTAAAAAATATGATAAAATAGCAAGATTTTTCAGCATCACCCCACTCAACTATCCATAAAAGAAAAACAAAATAAAAATATTAATAAGAGCTATGGGAAGTGCTTGTAAACCCGCCGGGATACTGAACAGGTCCGCTGGCAGTGGGTAAATGCAAGCATGGTGCCAAGACAACTTCGTCGGGGTACTGAACAGGCCTGCTGGCAGCGAAGCAATGTCGAGTAAATGAAAATCTATAAAATTATCAGAAACCTCTTTTAAAGTCCTTTATTCTAATCTAGAAATTCTTGACAGGATACAGACGTCCGAGTGGGTTAAATGGAAACCCTGTCGAGGCTATGGACGCCTACTGGCAGCAGTGGCCATGCCAATAGTATTGAATATTTTATCATAAAAATCATGACTTGTTGATCTTAAGACTGTTATTGGTTTGCGTCTTTTAAAACATCGCTGAAAAATATAGTAAATGATGGTGTTTGTACGATTTTCTGGTTGTTGTTTTTAAGTCGAATTTTTCTTTGATGTCCTAATATGAATTCATTTCTTTTGACAAAGATAACTGCTTCTCCCAGTGTGTCGCCATTGTTGGCATCCAATTATATTTTTTCAATTGCCTTAAAAGCTGCCTACACCTATGTCTATGCACTTCAAATTTCTGTCGCATTTTGCAAAGAGACGACACTTTCATTTCAAGCAACATTTTCCAATTGGTTGCAATTTAGTTTTCATGACTGAAAGCGTGAAAACTCCCCCATCGTTATTTCGACTGTTATGATCTTCTCATTGATATTCTGATTGGTACTTACCTTTGGTTTATTTTTTCGAACTATGTCCATTTGTTTATCATCACTCTGATTGCGCAATTTGATTTTTTGAAAAGGCATTGAGCATGTTGATTGATGAATTATATTTGATTATACAGGGGTCATGGTGGATTAAAAGTTTTCTTTTTATGATGTGATCCTAACTATTATGAGCCCTTGACTTATCGATTTTATCTATTGTCACCATGTTTTTTAAAAAACTTTTGATCAAAACTTGGATTATGCAACAAGCGCATGGGTCAAAGGTGAGTTTGGTTTCATGGCAATGTTTTACACTTGGCATGTTGGTGAAACTTTTGGATTTCATGTTGGTTTGAATTATACACATGGCACATTAATATAATATATGGTTTTTATTTTACATTGATTAATGGCACGTTGATATGGTTATTCACCGCTCGAATTTTTGGGTTGTCCAATTAATGTGTTTTAAACGTTATTATTATTGATTGAAAAGCAATGTACTGTGCCATTAATACACTGCATGGTGGTGATCATCCGACCACCTTCACACGCATACATTGATTCATTCCCCTTTGAGCGCTTGCAGCTGTTAGCCATAACAATTTTTGCCCCATGTGTATTGTTGTATTATCCAAACCCTACCATGCACCCACGCCATGGCTCCGGTCGTAAGGGCTGAGCCCAATGGTAGCCAGGCACTGTTGATGTTTGATGGTGCTTACAGCGACCTAGAGGAATTCGGTTGGCTCTCGTTCATACGAAAGTTTGATGGATATAACCCTAGCGTGGCTCGATAATTTGCATTAACCTTCGATGGCTGTCGAGCCAAGGTTGAGGATGTGCAATTAGAAATTGATGAGAAATTTCTTAGTTTAGCTATCGGTCTGCCTGCTGTAGGAGAGAAATGGTCAAAAAATTGCAAAGTGGAAGATGTCATGTGGACATTAATCTTCCAGTCACGAAAGGTTAATTCTTGTGACAAGGGTTTGCCCGCAAACATGCTGAAGCAACGCTGGCACGACTTGGTGATGGTAACCAAGCAGTTCATTACCTGCGAGGGCCAGTATGGTTTCGTTTTCCTGTATCACCTTCGAATACTTATGGTTTTCATGGGCTATGAACTTAATATGCCTTACTACTTGCATAGGAGTCTGTTTAAAATGTCTAAAAGGTACAAACGGAACCAGTCCGATAACAGTCTATTTCATTTCGGGTTAATTAAAATGCTTATGGTTTATGAGTTGGGGTTACACCGAGACTGTTAGGAGGATTTTCTTAAACATAATAATTTTGGTGACTCAAGCCCACCACAGGTTGATAAACCTATGGTGAGCGAGAGCAAATCAATACCCCCTGTGCCTTACAGTGCTCTGTTACCTAAACCCCTACCCGATTCACCTATTGACCTACCCGGTTCTATGACCCAACATGTCGAAACTGCTAAACCCGTGGCTAAGAGGCCTAAAGCCAAACCCACTGCCAATTCTAAAGGCAAGAAGAATGCCCGGTTAATCTCTCGCATGGCAAGAAATAAACCAAAAGCACCTGTTAATCCTGACCCTATTATGGTGAGCGAAGAATCTGACTTAGAGATTGAACGTTACCTGGCGAGTGAGTATCCCTATTCAGAAGGTCTGTGTGATAAAACCGCATATGATTTTGTGAATAATCTACCACCGTGCTTACAAAATGATCCTAATTATCCAGGCATCAAAATGGCTTGTGAAACCCTAGGTGACTCGTCAAAACCCCCTCTTATCCGAACCAGCTGCTCCACCATGTGATCAGTGTGGCTCATCGTTGGAAAGGTATTACCTCAATGTGCCAATGCTATAGTCCAGAATCCATGCTTTGGAGGATCAAGTTGCAAGGCTCACCAGTCAAAAGGCAAAGATGCCATCCACTGATAAGAAACAACGAACAATAGGTTAGATTTTGTTTAAAAACGTGGAGTCGGCTATAGCAGTCATCAATTCAAAATTGGCATAGCTTGAATAGCCTCACTGGTATCACTTTCACCTATTTATAAACTCTATTTACACCATGGACCTGCTCTGTCACACAAGCATGCTCTATTGTATATGATTTTGTTTTGATAAATCAATTTTCATTATCGTTTAAGTTTTGTTTGGATTTGGTTTTGATTCGAGTAATCATGGGATAGATTTGATTGTTTTGATTTGATTTCAATCGAATACTCTGTTGATTATCAAAGTTGTTAATATTTTCTAAACACAGGTTGTTTTTGGTATTCCAATTCTAAACATAGTCAATATCTCATTTCGAATTGGTTACATGTTATGCGATATGGTTAGCTGTTGTGATTATTTGTTCTATGTCTTCTGACCAATTCGAATATCATTTTGTTATTGCATGAAAAAATTGTGAATAGATACACTCAATCAATCGATTCAGACTGTTTTGTTTGACCATGTTATCAGATTGCAATAAATATATTGTTTGAATTCGATTTGAGGAACGAAATTAACTGTATCCAGTCTCACGATTTTTTGCTATAATTAAGCTCAGTTGTATTCGTTTTGATTAGTTACCCAATTTATAATATGGATTCTGTTGATTCTATCATGCTCCTGTATATTGACTATGTGGCGATTAATAACGAAATTCGTTGGGTTGTTACTCATTGACTATGATTTTATTTGAACACAATCGAAACAATTTACTTATCTTTTCACTTGATTGAATGATATCTATCTAATGCTATTGCTATAATGAGTCAATGATGGTTATAATCATTATTTTTGTCATAATGTGTGATACCCATCAATCGAAATCTATGGCAAAGTTTTGTGGATGCTGTTACGCATGTTCCATTTTGATTATAATCGTAACAGCCTTTCCATATTGGCATTTGATTAAAATGATGTGGATTTTATACAGCAGAATGTGGCAAATCGATTACGATTCTATTGGATTTTTGTTGTATTGATTACGATTATCACATCTTATATGATTCACTGCTTAATTTCATTTGATATGAAACAGGCTTGACATGATTTGACCATATTTTATGGCAATTAAAAAGCAGAGTATTCTTATCCTGTTTCGATTATATCCTTGTCGATTTGGTTTGATTTGAATGATAAATTTGCTTGAACCATTAGTAATTTGATTTTAATCTTCATTAAAAGAAAATTAAATTGGATTGTTTTTAAAAGATTTCGTTTGATTTCTATCTAGTCCGGTTTGCTATTTTAGACTAGCTACAGAATCAGATGATTCTGTAGCTAAGTCTGTAGGATCAAATTTTTATTATTTTGTTACTGAAATATCTCCCTAATTTGATAATTGTGTTCTATTGCAGGTAAATTCGAAATTGCAGTTGAGATTATGGGCAGTTAGGGGATATTCCAAAGATTTCACTTGCATTTTAGTTGCTTAGTTTAGTTGATTTTGGGATTGTTCCCAGATTATGTAAAACAATTTGATATTATCCACAAGGAGGTTTTACTTTGTGAAAAGACGTATATATACTTATGATTTTTGTAATAATGTGCATCCTCATTCATGGGAGGACAAGGATATGGACTTATAATACATACTGAAGTAGAAATTGGTGTTTTGACACAGCTTTAGCTTCTCATTATATCAG
>CBVK0101466294.1:0-10759 GCA_900067695.1 Picea abies | reverse complement strand
TTTGCATTGGCTGTGAAAGGCCATTAAGATTGATTCGAATTAAAAAGGGCAAGTTGTGGAAAGTCGTTACTACTCAAATAATAATGCCTCTTTAAGCATGCCAATGGAAATTATTGAATTTTAATGCTACATTGAGTTCAATCACTTAATGCTGGAGGAAAAAAGACATTAAAAATGGGACAATTTGTCGCACCCTTAGACACTGTGATTCCTAGCAACTTTCTGATTTGATTATCGTTCTACATTTGTCTCTACTAAATTTGTGTTAAGATTATACTAAAAAACTTTAAGACTTTCTTTGTCATTTGTTCAAACCCTTATATCATGCTTTAAAAAAGTGGCTTTTTTGCAAAATTCAAGTAGACTTTTGCTATTTCAAAGTTGGAATGCCTTTGATTCACTTAAGCCTATGTTGGAATAAATGGAGTTGAACAAGCACGAGCATAACAGGCTAGCAAGCAAATTTTGATCAAATCACTTGAAATTAAAGTAAATGTAAATATATGTTCTCAATGATCATCAAGTACTGAATTTGATTGGACCATTCAAATAAGCAGGTATATCCTTTTCTATGGGACTTTGGATTTACCCAACTTCAACAGAGACAGGTTCTTGCAATAGTCCAGAATCAATGAGCAATTTTGAAATATGTGATTCCTATAGAAAAGCTAGAAGATTGATTTTATGGCTCTTGGAGCTTTCCATATCTGGTTTACTACCAAATTCTTGAATTGCACTCATCAAAGATACAAACGTTGTCAAGCATCTGGGTTTTATGGTTAAGCAGGGATAGTGATATTCCCCCCACCTAAGTTCAAATCCCCAAGAGACATGTTTTGCCCCTCGGAAATCGTCTCACCTATTCAAGCAGTGACTTTGGCAAAATAGATACCCCCACCCACGGCTTCTTAAACAAAGGTATCTTCCTTGAGTGTTGTAAGCTGATTACACTTCATTGCAATATTCCCATATTATGAAACAGCATGCTTGCTACATCATATGATAAGAGTAAGCATCTTGTCAAAACAGAAAAGCTACAATTGTAAGCTCAAGTTTCTACACACAACAAATATGAACTGTCAAAGTTACAAAAGTTCTATGTTATCCATGCACTGGCTTCTAAACCTATAAAGGAGTGCTGGTATATGCACTTTGAAGTTTGGCAAAACAAAGAATGTTATGGTTCCTTTTCCAGTTAAATTTCAGCATGGTGAATATTCTGGAGGAAGTGAATAGAATGGAGACCTCAGAATAAGGGGAAGTGCCTGGTGGGTTTCCCCGGGAAATGCATTACGTGGAGAACGACCCAAAAAAAAAGAAGGAAGAAATTGGATTTTAGAAGGAGAGCTTGCTTAACAATTGCAGCATAAGAATTTTGATAAGGTTTATTTCAAAAAAAATGACAAGCCTCCTCAAATCAGTCACAAAGCAGTATGCTTTTTCTCCTTACCTATCTAAGGACTGGTGATCCATATGTTCATGCCTTGGCCCACTGATAAATGTTTACATTATTTTGTGTGCACGAAAGAAATATAAGATGTAATTAAAAAAAAGTTTTCTATAGCAAATAAAGCAGTAAACCACAATAGCAGACCGTGCAGGTTGGAACTATCTGTTTGTCTCTATAATTTTTGAACTTTCTTAATCTATATTTTTTTCAATTTACATGGAAAAAACAATGAAATAATGACAAAAATGGCATTAATATTGTCAGTAACAGCCTGCAAAAAGCACTCTCGAAATAGCTCCAAACTTAGCACTTTTGTATCAGCAGCACTTTCTGGATCTAGTGCAAACTATGAACAAAGAGAAAGCCAAATAGGAGAAAAATAATAAAGGAACAAAACAGAGATCCAACAATACAAAGTTCAACAAGTTCACTAGAATGTAGTCCAAAGAAGAATAAGAGGAACACCTTAAATGCCACATGATCCTCGGTGAGATTAACAAGCCTCAAAGAGCACGAGATCTGCTTCTTCAGTTCAACTGCCAACACAAATCACAAAATTCCATGATAAGAACAATTAAAGTAGGCATAGCTTTCGGCAGCTTATCTTTGAAGCTACTTTGGCCTTTAGTTTCTCACTTTATTGTTGTCATTTTTGTCAATTTTAGAGGATGAACTAACAATATTCAAGGACAGTACTTCATGATCTTATTATAATTTTCCTTCTGCATAAGGACTGTTATTTTTTGAACAGTAAGTAGAGCGGGCCTTCCTCTATCATAGGTATGATCCAGCTCATAGAATCCTCTCAGGGACACTACTTTAGAAGTTTTCCCTGTGCTATATTGTATGTCAAAGATGACATGTTTAAGATGTATAAAGCATATGCTTGCTCAAAGCACATGAAGAGAGTAATTCATTTGGCTATGAATAGAATTACAAGTTTTTTCCAGAGGTAAAAAAAGTAGGCAAAGCTTGATAAATGTAAACAATTGAGGAAAGGTAAAACAAAAATGGAAAGAATACAACCAAATATAGTACATTCAACAAAATTAAATAATTGAACTTCATTCACTAAATGCAGCATTTTTCCAAAGACTTTATTTTGACCATTTCCTTCTTTACAGTTCTAGCCATGCATAATGAATTAATTGTATGCTTAACCTTTTGTTTATGTGCTCCCATCAAATAGGGAGCCTCGAGATTAGAAAAGTCAACAAGTATTTAAGAAGAATGTCAGCTATAGATAATATAATCAATGGGCATCCATAAAATCAGAAGACCTTGAGTCGCAGTATTAGTACTGAAATGGGGAGTCAGACGTTATAATAATAATCAGTTTAAGTTGTTTTATGGGGTTTCTCTCTCACTCAAAAGACTCAGTTATAGAAGTTCAAAAGAAAGCTGGACAATCAGAGATTTTAAAATAGCTCACCCTCTTTGAAAGAATCCAGATCATTAAGCCCTTCTGATTTAGAAGTGTTCAACCATTTCTGCCTCTATAACAGTGTTAAAAGAAATGGAGAAACTAATGACATCCGCCCTTTGGAGTGGATCCAAGGGCACAACCAAAGAGACTCTCCTAAGTTGGAAGTGAGAGTTCAGGCCAAAACATTGTTACCAGACTCAGAATGGCGAAAAGCTCAGCAAGGCAAAAGAGTCAAGAGTTTGACTCGGATTTGCTAAAATCTCAGCTAATACAAACATATCTAAATACACAAATTTTAAATTTTTGAAGTGATTTTTATTATTTATTAATAAAAAATTTCAAAAAAAAAATTGGGTGTAACCCTAAATGCATAAATTTGTCTTGTTACAGGATTAGAGGATCAGAGGAAAAAATCTGGAAATAATGGTGGGGAAAATGAGCACAAATGACTCCTTTTCAGGGTTTTACATACATACGACAATTATTTTCTGATGGATCAGTTATTCAAACTCATTGAACCACCAATGGCCTGCGCAAGATGTTTTCAAGTTTATGCACTCAACAAACCTTTTTCTGGAGCTCTATCCTACTCTCCGAATATTGTCCCGGACAAAATAAATCAAAAAGTCCTAAAGGATCACCTCTAGGGAAGGGAGGATCAAAATTTTGAACAAATATTAGAACTGGAAGCTAGTGTATGGCATGTCCTGTGGAACAGCTTCCCACCTCTATTGTTGGATGACTCAATGTAGTAAGTAATTTTTAATAAGAGAGTGTATGGCATGTCCTGTGGAACAGCTTCCCACCTCTATTGTTGGACGACTCAATGTAGTAAGTAATTTTTAATAAGAGGCAACAAACTAAAGTGGCTCAATTTATCAGTTATGGATGCAAGTTGACAATGTTGTCTCTCAATCAGCAGGTAAGTATTTTGGGAAGGTCTCTAGCATAAAGGAACATTCTTCCAATGTATAGTAAGCAGTCCCACTCTTCAGTTCCAGCCAATAGTTGAATCTACTCAATATAGTAAGCAGTCCCACTCTTCAGTTCCAGCTATCAACTAGCACTGGTTAGACAAAGAAATAGGTTACAGGAGAGACACTGGCTGCCTCTTTGTTCGCCGAAGATTGCATCCTTCTCATTGCTTCTTTGTAGACTTGCAATTTTATCACGGGAAGACTTAAAAATTAAGAAAACAAAAAATAGACAAGCAAGTCTCCAAATGTCTCAGGGTGCTGGGCTACCTCTCAGCCCAGAGCTAGCTCAGTAGGCCAAAAAAGACACATGCAAGTTACAATGTCCCTGTATCCAAAATGGACACTACCACTATACCAAATATTGATAATAGCTAATACAATGTGAAAGAAACAACAAAGAGATATAAAACAAAGCTTTGGGGCACCTACACACCCAAGTTAGAATGCACCTGCAATTCCTAAAAGATGCAGGAAGACATCTTAAAAAACGGTACTGAAATGAGTAATAATATCCAATGGTTGATAATAAAGTCATGATACAAAAAAGAGGAGGAAACCCCTTTTAATACAACTCTCATGTCTGAACTAAATTAGTAATGAGTCATTAATGAGAGTAACTAACAACTCTCAATTTAATTTGAGCACAATACTAGAATTGGAAAGATACCTACATACAAGTAAAAGATTAGAGGACAAGTAAGCAAGTATAAGAGAAGAATATTTTTGGAACTGTACAAGTTGTACACTCATTTGTATCATTATATATAGAGTACAAAACTGTGGAGGGAGTGATAACAGTCGACCAAATCTCCAATAAAATACAATAAAAGGGGTGAGTGATCAATTTAGACAAAGAAACCCAAAAGAGACGAGGATAAAGTGTGAAGTGTACTAAGTACAAAATAGAAAAGTAGAAATATAATACATTTTCACTAGACTAAGTCTCATCACAATTAACTCAGTGATGTATTATTAATGTGAGTCACTAATAACACTCAACTGCCAAAAAAACTGGTGGTTCCTGAATCCCAACCACCACTAACCTATCACTTAATGAACCAAACATGAGCTTATGAACAAAATAGCTCATGGTACACAACAAGTTGAGTCAGTTGCACCAAAGAATCACATTCATATTCATAGAAACGATGTTGGCGAGAGAAAATAAAAGATTTCATTAATGATACTGCAGTGATGCATCTCTCCCACACCATAAATCACCATACATGACATACTTATACCACTAGTAACCCCTAACACAAAATAGCTCATGGTACACAACAAGTTGAGTCAGTTGCACCAAAGAATCACATTCATATTCATAGAAACGATGTTGGCGAGAGAAAATAAAAGATTTCATTAATGATACTGCAGTGATGCATCTCTCCCACACCATAAATCACCATACATGACATACTTATACCACTAGTAACCCCTAACACTACAACATCTGACATTTCGTTAACATATAGGTTTCATAAGTACTAATGACTCCTAACAACACTTAATAGACTGTTACCACTCTAAGACCCCCCTTAACATGAAACAGCAATTTTAATGTTTTACCCAATTTTTACCATCCCTCTCAATACACAACTTTAAAATTTTACAAGATGACTACAATAGTACAAAATCTTTTGATGTGAAAACAGCATATCCGTGCACCTCCATCCATTGAGCACCTAGGTAACCAACCGCAATGCTTGCTGGTTCTCTAGGTAGGTGGCCTAGGTACATGTCATGTCTTCAATGCAACAGCAACTGCTTCTTCTCTAAAATCTATCATTGTACTCTATCAAATTTCACGTAGAAAACTGCCCATATTGAGCATCCCCCCACCTGAACACTTGCCTAGTAGGCAATCAATTGACCGTACACCCCTTTTGTCTTTGTTTCATTGGAATAAACATTTTCCTACCTTTTGGGGGGTAAACTCTCTGTCTGGTATTACTTCTATATTCACTGCAATAAAAACCCTAGTATTGGCCTTCAAACATATCCTTTTCTTTTGTTAGCTTTCGATTGCTCCAAAAGTGTTTTCACCTAGCCAGGGTGTGCTTCATATGATGTGGAGGGCTTGTGATCCCCTAGCCCCTTTGTTGTGTTTTGGTCGACTTACAATTGGAGAGCTTAGTTAGTGTATGCTTACATTGGGATCAATGCTAGGGAAGTGCACTTCTTGATGTGGTAGCTGGCACACATATGGCAGTTTACTGTTTGACATCTTCTACAAGGTCACACTTGTTGAGGAGGATGGGCACTCAAGACATGTGGAGTAACCACCTTGGAGGAGGCTGTTATGCATTGGAGCCACCTTGCACATATGTTGAGGATCCACTGTTGGAGGATGCACCGTCTTGCAGACCTAGATTTGGAGGGCACACCGCCTTGGGGGTTGTACAAACACTATTTTGCTATGCGGCATCCATGCTTAGTGTAAAGCTCCACTTGGGGCTTTGTTGTAAACTTAGCCAAGGGTTTGCTTGTGGACATAGTGTAGTTTTATTGTTGGCCTCCCTCAACTTAGTCTATAAAGGGAGGATAGTATCTTTGATATAAACAACGACTTCTACTATCTCTTGGAGATGTGATATTGGAGGATCTTGGAGGAACAATTATTTGCTCTTGTAAAAAGGATGGTGGTTGTAACTTGTGAGAGGCACACGCTAGGGTTCCATGGCTTCTATGATGTAGGTGACGAGTAAAGCTTGTGAGATGCCAGTGTGCAATGTTGAATGTAAGAACTTAATTTTTATTGGTTATAGTATCATCAACATAAGGCTTATAGATTGCTTGATAATGAAGAAATTACTAATACATGTCACAGAGATCAACAAGAGATTTTGATGGTTTCCTTTGCATGTTGGAAATAACCCAATATCAGATCTTGAGGGTAAGTAGCAAGAAGGCCAAGATTATGGTTGCACTTATTGATTCTAAAACACCCATAACTACATCGCTTCCAAGCTAGTATCATCGGCGGGAATGAAAGTCAACATGTTGCCAAACTTTCAAGTAGCAATGGCTAATGACACTACAATGTAGTGCATATGGGCAGTTAAGAGACTGAAATTACAGCTAGACAACTATGAGCTAATTCTAATTTTTATGTTGTAGCTTTAGCAGGGGCTGACAGTGGTTGAAGACTTTGTGCCACTTTTGCACGAACTTCGATGAGTTCTAATTTCTAAATGAACTTCAATGAAGGACAGCAACTGGTCACAGTTAGAGAGCTACATCCTAATGCAAACAAGCTGATTTCTGCAAAGAAAATGACAAAACAACTTCCTAAGGGTTAAGTTGTAAACCATGTTTTGCTCATTGGTGTAAATCCATGATGGGCTTGCATGACAAGGTAAAGGCACAGAAACCAGCAATAAGGAGAGTGCAGAAATTGATTGATGAATATCCATATCTTCGCGGATCTATCTCATGGACTGCCACCCAAGAGGGGACAGGAACACATCAATGAATTAAAATCAGGGTCCAAAAAAAAACTTAATTTTTCCTCCTTCCATGTATCCAAAGTTATTTAAGAAACAGATAGCAAGAATATTGCAAACATTATTGGATATGGGTTATATAGTGCCTAGTAAAAGTCCCTTTAAGGGGTGGCAGGTGCAGGGGGGAGCTTAAGAGATCTCGAGGGAAACCTTGAAATATCGTTTGCTTGGGGACTTGGAAATTCTACAAACAATCAAGCAAAGGCCTATGCTCTTTATTAGGCTATCCTCCTAGCAAAGGATGCCAGAATGAAATCCTTGACTGTCATAGAAGATCAAGCACATTTATCAATTTAATGGTCTCGAAATTAACCCCGTCCGATAGCAAACTTGCTCTCATTATAGTCTGAATCTAGAAGGAGATTGCCAGTCTGCATAAGGTCTCGTTTTATCAGGTTTTACGAGAATACAACCATCCAGTTGATTTTCTAGCCAATGAAGCTGTTACTCTCAAATTAGGTATCCTTAGACAAAATGAAGGGCGGCGTTTTCACCCAATTCCTTAACACCCAAAGGTTTTGGAGATGAGGACATGTGACATCACAGTTAATTACCACTTGTCACATAAACACAAGCGAGGAGCTCGAATTTGAAAGGAAGAGCCTTCCCCTATTTTGCATGCATGAAATTAAATTCGATCCAGTTCTTGAACTCCTTGCTAAAGGTCTTCATTGGCAAGGAGGGATAATGAAACACTATGCAGGAAAAGCTTGCTGCGTCAAAAAGAGGAAGACAGTTCAGCCAGAAATCAACCTGGTAAGAGCCTCTCTGAGTATCTGGCTGATTTACTGGAATTTCTACCAATTAGATTTTGTCTCAGGGCATGCATAGAGTGCAGCTGTTTCTTGGTCTTGGACCCTGGAAGACAGGCGTATTTTGTATGTGGTTCCTATGTCATCATTTTTCATCTATCTTCTAGTATCTTTGCATCTTTGAAGCATACCTGGCACGGGCCCTTCAAGTTCTCTGGATTTCACTTGCATCCTGGTCTTTCTTTGGGTAAATTTTTCTTTGGTTTATTTGGGCCCTAGATGCTCAAATATCCTTCAACTCGGTATTGGAAACCTTTGGTCAATTGGCACTTTGTTTCGGTGGTGTAATCTGTGGAATAGAGGGTCTTCATTTGTGTGTTGGAAACAAGGCTTTCTTTGGGTTATTCCCTCTGTGCACCAGCTTGAGCCCCAGAATAGCCAAGAGCTGGCATCATAGTTTTCTTCTGTGTGTTGCTCACATGGATTACAAGGAAGCTCAAGAGTTTAGAAGGGTTTTGTAAAGGCATGAAGGATCAATACAGTGCAATAGATCCTCTCTTTTTTTTCAGTGACCTCTAAGGTGCATGAAAATGAACATCAATGCACTTCAGAAAATGCTATAATCATGAATATCCTGGTGCAACAAAAGCAGAAAATTGATGTACTGGAAGCAAAATGTAATATGCTGAGGAACATGGTCATCAATCTAAGTAAAGACTCACACTCTGCAGCTTCTAATCACAGAATGTCAACAAACTCTGTCCAAGCAGATTTAAAGGAGGAAGAAACGGTTCACCAAAGAGGACGGAAGACATCGACCTTGGAGGCCAGAACTCCCTTCCTTCCAACCTCGAACAGGAAGGAGCCAATAGTCACCATGTCTTTTGCTAATTTATATGTTCAGTAAAGAAATTAGAATTTTAGGAGTCCTTTTAAAGTTGTATACCTATAAGTATATCTACAAGTAACTCTGGAATTTATTACCTGTGGACTTTTACAAGCTATGTTTTGTGGCATTTGAGAGCTGCCAATCTTGCTTGAAAACTCACGACAGCTGTTTTTGTACTTTGCTGTTTAGCTTTGCTACAGCTTTGTAATATAAAGCTTTCAAGTTTCAGTTAAAAAAAGTCCCTTTACATCTCCGATGGTGTTAATAAGGAGGAAGAATGGCTTCTTCTCAATGTGCATTGACTCTAAAGAATTAAACAAGAGAACCATTAAAAAACGACTCCATGTTCCAGATATAGATCAATTATCGGTAGAATTACATGGGATGTCAGTGTCTCGATATCACCAAATAAGGTTAACAAAGTATGACCAACTTATAAGACACCTTTTAGAACTCATCATGGCCACTACAAGCCTCGAGTGATGCTTTTGGGCTAACCAATGCACCAGCCACTTCTGAGGTATAAAATCAATTTTTTAATCTATATTTGAGGAAATTTATTGTAATGAATAAAATTTCATTATGTAGGCTAGAATGGTGTAGTTATAATTAAATGTAAAGATCAGCTATAGGCTAAGTCACAGGGTTTGCTGAACCTAAAGCTTGAGGTTCAAAATTCAGCGAATCTCAAAAACAAATTGAGGTTCGTCCAGGTTTGCCGAACCTAAAGCTTGAAGCTCAAAATTCGACAAACCTCAAAAAAAAATTGAGGTTCGTTGAACCTCAAAGACGAACCTAATGTCAAACCCTCGCGAGTCGCCGCTATAAACCCTGACCGTTGTGAACCCTAGACCCTACATATGTGAACCCAAACCCTCGCATTTGTGAAACAATGTCAAACCCATCGCTCGGGCCACCTCCACGACTGTCATGCAACGTGAATATGTGAATCGTGTCGCCTACGTTGATGGTAAGCCAATAAACGTTGAACGGTAAACCACTACAAAGCTGGCCCGCTAGGTCTCTGCCGCCACCTTTGGGATGAGTGAAGTTGTGAACCACGAGTCATGAACACAATCTTGCCACGATCCTAATCTGTGAATCTGTCTCTACATTTGAATCTTGAATCACTTGAGGAGTCAAGACCGATATGTTTATTTCTTATTTTAAAGTTTATATGTGTGTGTGTGTGTTTTTATGTTTATTGATGTTTAATTCTTACTTTAAAATTTATATATTTATATATTTATCTACATATATAAATGTATATAGTTGAAAAGTTTATATGTATGATTATTGTGTTAAATTTTGTAGCCCGTGAGGTGTCCCAGTTGTGCCTAAGTGTACTAGGCCAGCTGATGGACACACCAAGGCCCAGATCAGCCTTATTATCTCAGCCTAAGTTTAACTTAGGCTTGCATTTAAATTTTTGCTTGTGAGTGGACTGTGGGGCCTAGGGAGAGAGGGCACACCTCATGAAGGTGGCTGAGTGGATTATGGGGCCCTATCCAAAGGGGGGCACAATACTTAGTGGAGAGTGGGGTCCAACCCCAAGGGGGCACCCCAATCTCAGCCATTGAGTCCCAAGGCTGGGCACACATCTCAAGGTAAATGGGGGTTTCTAAGGAGATAAAAGGAGGTTGAGGGTGAGAGGACACTCACTATTCTCATTTGTGAGGTTGAGTAAGTGAGCGCAAGAGGGGCGCTTGGGCAAGAGAAGGAAGTGTGCTAGCAGCTGAGGCAGAGGGCGAGTTCTGGGCTA
>CBVK0101466285.1:0-10604 GCA_900067695.1 Picea abies | reverse complement strand
GAGGTTGAAAGTGAGACGTGTTGTACTAGATCTATCGGTTCTAGATCAACTAGATCTGAAAAGGTAAGGAAAAGATTTTGTATACGCATGCAATTTTTTATTGCCAACAGAGGGTCATGTAATTATGATGCTAAGAGAATAGGTGACATTGAGTTGCCCTTGAGGTATAGACATATAGTGCAACGATGGGCACCTAAGGAGCTACCTGAAGTGGACATAGATTTCTTCATCAGTGGGAGGATGTATCGCATTGCTCCTTCGTCCTTACATGGATTGGGGTTATTTTCCATGGATGGCATAAAGGTCGGCTATGGCACTGTAATTGAATTGATGGAGTATGTCGTACCATTATACAAATACAATCACTGGTTGATGTTGGTTCGATATACGCGAAGTATGCGGAGATACGGAATTGCCGCAAATTATATACAACTAGTAGATAACAATCAAAATAAAGGGGCAACTATGTATATTGATGGAAGGCCAAAAGCTACTGGAAACATTGCGGGCTTTATAAATAGTACATGACCAGTGGCAACAACTAAGAAACAGAATTTCATATTTGAGGGACGCGAAGGAAATCGTATATTTGTATGTGCAACAAAAACAATAGTTCCAGGTGAAGAGTTGTTGATCGATTACAACTTAAATCGAATAGATGGAGGGGGTGCGGCTATGGGGGTAAATATCTTACATACCATTCAACTCAACCTTTGATCAATCATTGTTATATTTATCGCTGCAATATTTCAATTGTTTACTGCATATATTTCATTTTTCATTATTTATTTTCTGATATTACTACAATATTTCATTTTTTAATGTTACAATTACTTTCATAACTCTTGTTGATTAATTTATTATGTCAACATCTATCCAGGGTGACCGTGAGATATCACAGGCTACATCTATCCAGGGTGACCGTGGAAGGGCACCCATTGTGCCTCAGCAGGTAAATGTTAAATACAGCAACAACTTATGGCTACAACAACTAAATTTCTGAAATTTCATTATTTTTTTTCTGAAATTACTGCAATATTTCATTTTTTTTAATGTTACAGGTGAATTTCATAACTTTTGTTGATTGATTTATTGTGTCAACTTCTATCCAGGGTGACTATGGCAGAAAATCACCCGCTACATCTGTCCAAGGTGGTCGTGGAAAGGCACCCGTTGTGCCTCTACAGGTAAATGTTAAATATAGTAACAACTTTTGACTACAACAACTAAATTTCTGAAATTTCATTATTTTTCTTTTCTGATATTACTGCAATATTTCATTTTTTTAATGTTACAGGTGAATTTCATAACTTGTGTTGATTGATTTATTGTGTCAACTTCTATCCAGGGTGACTGTGGCAAAAAATCACCCACTACATATGTCTAGGGTGACCGTGGAAAGGCACCCGTTGTGCCTCAGCAGGTAAATGTTAAATATAGTAACAACTTATGACTACAACAACTAAATTTCTGAAATTCATTATTTTTTTCCTAATATTACTCCAATATTTCATTTTTTAAACGTTACAGGTGAATTTCATAACTTTTGTTGATTGATTTATTGTGTCAACTTCTGTCCAGGGTGACCATGGAAAGGCACTCATTGTGCCTCAACAGGTAAATGTTAAATACAATAATAACTTATGACTACGATAACTAAATTTCTCAAATGTTAAAGTTCATCTCATTAATTTTATTCATCAATGTATTGTGGCATGGTCAACTTGGGAAGGCTCCCACTAAGGATATTGATGAGGATGAAATATTTTATTCCACTGACCCAATGACAACTGTAACGAAGGCCTTGAAGAAGTCTAACATAGAATATCTAGGTTTGCATAGCAAAAGACCCCTGACACAGGAGGACAGGGCAAGAATTTTAGAGCTACAAAATATAATAACTAATTTTGGGGTAAATGGTATCTTCACATATTTTTATCAGCTAAGACAATTTCATATCCTTTTTTTTGTTTTATATTTTCTATATGATCTGATAAAGTAATTTTTTCCGTTTGTAGGAGTTTTTAAACCCCGTGCGTCGGGAACCTATC
Organism: Picea abies; assembly: GCA_900067695.1. Taxonomy (NCBI): domain Eukaryota; kingdom Viridiplantae; phylum Streptophyta; class Pinopsida; order Pinales; family Pinaceae; genus Picea; species Picea abies. The sequence continues at coordinate 8,553 of CBVK0101466285.1, read as the reverse complement.
GATCCTGCAACTACTATAGGTAGCAGTGATGGTCCAGTGCAAAAAAAATGTCGACATAGCAAAGTGCAAGTGAGGATTTTTGAGCCTCCTGAGGTTCCCCTCGAATCCATTGACGAGCGCAATCATTTTGACCGGCATGACACGCCGAAGCATGATGAGTCGGAGCCTGGGACTCCACATGACTACGGAGAGGGACATACTATAGATGGAGAAGAAACTATTATGCATGGAGCAGAATGAATTAAAAGCACCAGATCACTAGATGTCACCTTTCTAGTGGATGGCGCATGTGTTCCGATCAAGATTCAGAAGATTGCAGGTAATTGTTAATTAATTGATTCATTTTTTTCATGAAATTGAAATGGACATTTGTTGAGATTATTATAAATTAATGAATAACACGTTTCTCCAAGAAATAATGTTTTCTATAGAAACTTAAATGACAAAGCATTGGAGTTGTTTGGCCCCACCATTCGCACACGGTGGAATGGCCAAGATAGAAAAAAGAAAGATGATTTAATAGACCACGTGGTTAACTTGTTAGCCAACACTTTCAACAAGAAAGTGGTTACAAAGTTAGTCGACGAGAATTTAAAATATACTAGGGCCCAATATAGGGAGAAATTGCAATTAGACCTCAAGCATGAGCACATTTCCATGGTTCTGGATAAATAGTGGAAGGCCCTGATAGAGGATGCAAAGGAGAACTTGTTTAAAAAACAAGGAAGACATCCACGAGCTGGTCAAGCAAGGTACAACACATGTCATATTTTCAGTGAAATATGATCATTTATGTTTTTCTTTCCTGTTTTAAGTAACAATTCCGATATCTAATTTTTTTCAAAAATACCATATGTAGGCTACCGAACACCTCCAAAGCAACCAAGGCCAAAGTGGAAAAGCACTTGCAACATAAACTAGGCCAAGGTGGCTATGGAAAACTAAAAGCCTGAATCGTAAGATTTAAATGATTAATTGTGGTTAATATTTATTTAACAGTAGCGAACAAATATATGTTTCTGTTATTGGTATTTTTAATGGTGTTAAGCAATGCAGTTAAATATGTTCGACATTGCTTCCACCGAGGAGGAACTAAAGCTTGGTTACAAGCACAGTTTTAAAAGTGTGATTGAATATAGGAAAAGCTTGGGCCAGACTCCAATCTCCCCAGCCACGTAGGTAAATAAAATGAATAAGGAAACTGCAGTAGCATGCTTGTAAAGTCTATTCATATTTTAGTATATCACCCTTAACTAAGTATTTATGTTTGTTTTCAAGAAACAATGCTACTGCAGCAGTGAATCTAGCGGTATTCAACAGACACCATGTCATACAAGGGTGCACATGTCCAATGATAGTGGAGAGCATAGTACCCATTATGGTATGTATGCTTCAGAATTAGAAATATTTACTCTGATTGTAGATATTTGTTTCTTGACTTATACTTATATATTATCTTCTCAAAATTGAAGAGCATGTAGCTCAAGAGGGTGAACTGCGAGAGGAACCAAGTGGACAAGAAATTAACGCACCAACTATCACAGCTACACAGACAGGTAAAGAGAAATAGTGTAATGTTAATCAAAATAATGAATTAGTTATTTCAATTATATTTCAACATATCGACATGATCATTTTCATTGTTGCAGTTCACGACCCTGCACAGATGTCTCGACGCCCTTCTCAGCGACGTACCAGAAGTATGGTACATGAGCGCATGGAAACACAAACAATAGAAGGACAGGGGCACACACATTGTTTTTGACCGAAAAAAAACTACTTTTTTACCTACAACCCAAGATTTAAACCCCTCTTTCACAGTAAATGCATGGAAAAGGACCACCAACCTTATTACTGGCGTTCGATGTAGATCCTCCGTTGCACTTTGATCACTTGCTTGCGTTGCTCCTTCCACAGATGACCTGCACTCAAGACAAACAACAACTATGTATGCATGCTACTTCTATACTCAAGGGTTAGAAATCAAGCATAAATTAATCAAACCATAGACAATTCATGCATTGGGACGGGAAAAGTATTCTTTTCTTACTGAAAGTGAATCAACTTACAACAAAGCTGAGACCGGCCACCGCTCCTTGAACCTTATCCTGGGCTCCTCTTCTTCTGTCCTTCAACTGCTTTGCGTTAAATCTCCTTTGGCATGAGGAAAGGCTAAAGGGTTGGGACAATGGAGTACGTAAATGGGCAGAGTTTCTTCGCTATATTTTTTCCTCCTCCAAATGGTACCCCGACCCCTTCTTTTATAGGCTAGAAGGAGCTAGGGTTTTGGACGAACCCTCGGCCATGCATGGCCGAGAGTTTCAGTTAACTGACCCATAGCTTTTTGTTCCGTCGGCAACTTTTCTTTTTTCGCGCTTTGTTAGGTACACGCGGGCTGTAGTGAGTCAGCCAGCGTGCACACGCGTGTAGTAATGGGTTAGGGCATGTGGGCCTTGACACAAGAGGATTTCCAAAGAGTTGTTCAGGAGAGTTTTGGCAATGAAGGGATATGAGTTGTCCTGATGCCAGGTAAGCATGTGTGGTGCAATTTAGGGTTATAACAGTTAGCATATCACATATCTATTGTTTAGCATATTCTTTATAATGTGAATGCATCCTATATAGTCACTTCTTGGTAGATGATTACTTGAGTAGGATGTTAACATACAACCCGAAGTTGAGAATAACTTCTCACACTTCATATCATTGAATCAATGCATTTAAGATAAATTGTTTTCCATACCTTGTTCATTGGACATGGTTCAAGGGCCTATCTTATGCCTTTATTGGTGACTCTAAAATTGGCCCAAGGACCTCCGTTAAATTTGTTGTGGATTTATCATTGTCTATTATCTATAGAAAACTTTTCAAAAATTCTTTGACTTCATCTTCCACTATATATACTAGTAGAATCATGCATTGGCTTAGTGACCAAATTATGGAAGGTTTTCTATTTCTTGCATTCATAGTAACTATGTTTCTAACATGAATAGCTTCCTGCATCACCTTAATTACATATTTAAAGTAACCTTTCTTTCATAGTACATCAAACCTTGGTGCTCACTATAAAGCTTGATATATGGGTCCTTGATTTGCATCTCTCATGTTTGTGCTAGAATTGGCTCCAAAATAGGTGACGATATTGATCCCAATGTAGGAACAACCTACTCTATTTTCACCATGGATATAAAGCTCACAATTCACCATATTATCACTACTCTATCTCATGTATTGTTCCTCCCATTTATTAATCAATTGTACACAATCATGTGTATTATGTATTGTCTATTGGTAGTACCCACATCAAGGATGGTGATGATAGAAGTAATTCCTTTCAATATACCCCACTTCATAATAATTATAAAATCATGGTGGGAGATGATCCACTTAATTCCATAGAGCCCTATTACCCTAATTCTAATTATGTCCCCCATCCACTCCCATGGTTGAATCCATTGTTTTAGAAGATCGCACAAATCCCAACATCCAACTTCTCATGTAGATTTTTTTTTTTTTAAAAGCTACAAGAGGCGTGGCAATATCGACGAAAATTCGCCGCAAAGTAATGATTAGGTTTTAGTCTGACAAGGATTTTCGTCGCTATTGCCACGAAATTTCATCGCACTTTTCCACAATTTTGTATCACACATATAGCATCTGTGTCGTAAGTTTTTTCTCTACCAAAAGTTTTCATCGATATTGCCACGCTTTTTCTTCACAACTTTACATGCTTTTGCGTCGCACATATGGAATCTGCATCGTAATTTTTTTTACTTTGGCATAGTTTTTCGTCCCTATTGCAACGAATTTACGTCGCTATTGCCACTCTTTGTAAGGTAAACCTATCTCGAGGATGATGACATGTGGAGGGCTTATTTCGTCGTTGTTTCCACGAATACCTGGTTCACGGATATAGCGACGAAAAAAATTCCACGAAAAATAGTCTTTGATTTCGTGGAAAGTGCAACGGATATGTGGCAATAGCAACGGAAAATTGTGGCAAATTTGGTCATATGTGGCAATAGCAACGAAAAACCATGGAAAATGTACTCAAATTTGGTGAAACGTCAGAATAATTTAATTCTTTGATCTGTAGCATCAGCCTTAAGGAAGAGAGTTCCAGCTAAGTAGGCAGGATGGCTTCTTGACCATACACAAGCTGGAAGGAAGTGCAACCAGTGCTTACCTTGGCGGTAGTTCAATCTGCCCAAAGGGCGTAAGTGAGGAGAGTGTGCCATTGACGAGGCTTATCTTCGATGAGCCTTTTAACGATTCTCACCAGATTTTTGTTGGTAGACTCAGCCTGCCCATTTCCTTCGGGATAATAAGCCGATGAGGTGAAATGTTTATACCCCAATTTAGCTAAAAATTGGGTCATCTTAGCAGAGATGAAAGCGAGACCATTGTCTGTAATAATTTCCAATGGCAGACCAAATCTGGAAAAGATGTTATTTTCAAGGAGAGAAATTACTTGATCGTTTGTTGAATGCTTAAGTGGGACAACTTCAGCCCATTTTGTAAAATAGTTTGTAGCTATCAAAATAAAAACTTGTCCCACTGAAGATGGGGGATTAATAGGACCAATAAAATATAATCCCCACTTTGAAAAGGGAAAGTCTGGGAGGACAGGTTGTAAAGGCATAGTTGAAAGTCGTCCTTTCCCAACAAATTTTTGGCACTTGTCACAAGATCTCGAAAAATTATAAGAGTCACGAAAGATTGAAGGCCAATAGTACCCTTTTCTAACAATCTTGAAGGCTGTGGTTTTAGCAGAAAAATGACCTCCTACATGAATGACAGAATTTGAAGAACCATGAGTTTCTTGCAACAATTTTTGTGCATCTTTATCGTTTACACAACGAAGCAACACACCATTAGCAGATCTTCAAAACAAGAAGTCTCCTATAATGATGTATCTTGTGGATTCAAGATGAAGTCTTCTTCTTTGATGAGTGTCTAAGTTGTCTGGACATATTTGGTTTTGAAAGTAGTAAACTAAATTCTTATACCAAGGATGTTTAGACACAGGAAGAATTTGATTATCAATGTAGAATAGTGTTGATAAGGAACTATCATGTTTAGCAATTTCTTCACTATTCTTAGCATGTTGAGCTAAGTGAAGGGCTAAGTCACGTCCCTTGATAGTGGTAGAAATCATGATATTCATATCATGCTCCTGGATCTTGGCAAGCTAATGTGCAAGCTTCCTTGAAAGATAAGTTTGTGAGAGAAAAATTTGACAACAGGTAAAGGGACTTTTACCAACGTATGCTTACCTAGGATGAAGTGGCGAAATTTTTCAACAGCTTTAACAAGAGTGAAAACATGTTTCTCAATAAAAGAATATTTAAATTCATCATCAAACAAACTTTGACTCATGTAAGCCAATGGTTTTTCATTACCTCGGTCATCATTTTGCACGAGGATAGCAAAAACGGCTTCCTCGATAGCATTAGTATATATCGTGAATTCCTTCTCAAAATCCAGTTTCACAAAAACCGATGTGGAACTGATTGCTTTCTTGATCCCTACAAAAGCATTTTTGACATCATTTGTCCAAGAAAAAAAATGATCTTGCTTAAGCAGCTTATGAATTGGCTTGACCATCACAGCAAAATCTGGAACAAACCTACGGACAAAATTAATAACCCCCATAAAAGCTTGAACCTCCTTCTTGGAAGTGGGAGCAGACAGATTAAGGATGGAAGCAATGCTTTTGGAATCAATGCTTATTCCTGAATCGGAGACAATGTGTCCAAGGAGCTTGCCCTCAGTAACGTCGAAAATGGACTTAGAAGGGTTTAGCGAGATTACAAATTTTCTATATCGCATGAGAAATTTTTTTAGATTACCAAAATGATCTGAACGGATTTTAGAGTACACCGTTAAGTCATCTAGGTAGATCTAAATGATCTTACCGATCAAATAGTCAAAAGTTATTTGCATAGCTCTTTGAAAAGTGGCACCTGCATTAGATAATACAAAAGGCATATGCTCATAAGCAAAGGTACCCAAACAAGTAATAAAGGTAGTTTTATATTTATTTTCCCTTTTTACCTTGATTTGATTGTAACCGGAAAAACCGTCAAGTAAGGACATCATCTGTGACCCAACGACTTGTTGCAAAATCATTTCCATGTTACGGACAAGAAAGTGATCTTTTATACTACCTCGATTTAACACGCAAAAATCAACGCATAATCTGATCTGACTGGTTGTTTTCCAAACGGGAACCAAATTGGAAACCCATTCAAAATACTTGATCGGAAAGATGATCCCAACCTTCAAGAGTTTTTCCAACTCCTTTCGAATACTTGCTTCCAGTGCAGGGTTGCTAGGTCTTTGTTTTTGCCTAACTGGTTTTATGCCTTCCTTGATGGAGATGGCATGTTGTATAAGACCATGATCAAAACCACGAAGATCCTCATAAGACCAAGCAAAAACATCTTGAAATTCACCAAGTAGCTCGACAAACTTCATTTTCTCTTCATCAGAACATTGGCCACCTATTTTAACATTCTTTGGAGACTCGGGTTTCCCAATGTTCAGGGAGATGGTTTCACCCACCTTCCTTTTCGACTCCTCTTCTTTATGTTTCTCTTTATTGCCTACATCACTCGATGAAAACAAACTCTCTAGAGGAGTCAAGCATTTAGGAATCTTGTTATCTTCTATCGATATAATTGCATGGGGCTTGTAAGGTTCATTTTGAATGAAAGCACATATGCTCTCATCGCTACGAAAGACCTGCCAAGATTCTATATTGTCAGGGATATGTGGGCGATATAGAGATTGAAAAGTACAATTAGCTCTGTGTGGCAAAATTTGTCGATTAGGAGAGGTTGCAAAAAAAGCCAATCGATCAGCCATTGAGTTCAATTCCCTCTTAACATGAGTGATGTTGAAAGATAATAGGTTCAAGATAAGTGTCCAAATATTTTGGGTATATCGTTTCATCAACTTGTTGCTAGAAGAGTAAATTTTACGTACAAGGTTCACAACAAGCTCAGAATCCCCAAAAACTGAAAGGTGACCACAACCAAGATTATAGGCATTTTCAATGCCTAATAATAGAGCTTCGAATTCAGTGACATTATTTGTGCAAGCAAACTCCAACTTGTAAGAAAGTTATGAATTTTCCTCACAGGAGAGTACAAGATTATGCCAGCTCCATTACCTTCACTAGAGCATGAACCATCGAAGTGCATGTGCCACAAACCATCGTCTAAATCAATATGTTCCAAGGGGATATTATCTTCCTCAACAAAGATGGAATACACCCCTAGGTCCTCTTCAACGTAGTTCACATTAGGTTGTGGGACACTTTCTATGTAAGGTGAAATCCTTCCCTCTCTAAGGACTATAATGTTTTTACCATTCTGAGGAATGGATAAGTTTGTCCCGTCGAGTGAGAGGTATCCACCCGTCAAAGCTTGCCAATCTCTTCCCAAGATGATTGAGTAATTGCTTATTGGCATGTCAATTACCTGAATGCTAAGGGTTGTCCTTATTTCAGGGTGTGCGCACAAAACTAAGGTCACATATTTAATCTCACCTATGATTTTTTGTTGTAGACTATTACAAGAGAGCATGCTCCTGGGGTTTTCATTTGTACAAGACAAGCCTAGCTCTTCCATAATAATCTTTGACATCACACTTGGCCCCGAACCGCCATCAATGAGGCAACAATGGGCGATCTTATCCATAATCTTTATAGAAATATAAAAAGGGGGATTTTTTACAGGGTACCTAAAGTTATGTACACCTACTTTATTTACAAACGAATCCTCTTCATTCACCTCTTCAGAGAGGTTGGCTACAACGGAAGCTTTTCCTTCCATGAATTGTTTTAGATGCCTCTGTTGTTCAGGGATGAGAACCATGTCCAAAAGGGTGGCATCTACTTTGATGTTGGCCAACTGATTCAGAATATTGTACTTGGAAGAGGGAAGAGGGGAAGTTGTTCCTTGACTGTCAGGAACCTTAAGAACCTTAACAGTAGCAACTGGTGAGGATGAGTTCGGGCTAGAAGAGTTGCGGGTAGGATCATATTTGCCTTTGGGAGCGTAGGATTTGTTCCTAGTATTGATGATCATGAAATCTTCTGGCTATGTAAAATCTAGGACAACGATGGTAGTTTCTGGTCTTTTACCAAAGATATTATCTCTGGCACTCTTCCTTACCTCACATGTGGCTTCCTCGTGGTGTTCATCGCAAAAGTTACACCAACTTCGAGGCAAGATAGTTTTAGGCTGAAAATTATTTTCAATTGGATTTCTAAAGGGGTGATCCGGATTTTATGAGTAGAAAGAAATGACTACAGATTATTAACATGTGCTTAACACAAAATGACAGAGATACAGTAAAACTGATTTTCTATTCAATAAGGAAATAAGTTGAATCTATAAAATGCAGCGGAAAACAAGCTTGTTGGAATGGTGGCGGCTTATCTCTGAGAAGAGATGTGACGGCTGTGCTCATTCAAAAGAAGATGGTTACAATGACACTCTAAAGGCCTTTTTACAATAAACATGAATGTCAAAAACCCTAGAC
>CBVK0101466283.1:0-15326 GCA_900067695.1 Picea abies | reverse complement strand
AGACCACGTCCTTGCTCGGGTTTAAGCACAAGACCTGACCTTCGTTGCAAGAACGACTTTACCATCCAACCGCCTCCGTTGACCCTTTTATGTGTAAGAATGTTGAAATCGACCTAAATGATAAATTTAATGCAATTGTTTTAACAATGCAATTTTATATAATTATTAAAATTAAAATAATTATAAATCGATTTCTTTAATTATAAATTTAAAATATGTTTCTAATTTAAATTAACTTTTATATGTATTCATTATATTTATATTTTATTATTTTATTCAAATTCTTTTTATTTGATTAGATTATAAATTTAAAATATGTCTCTAATTTAAATTAAATTTTATATATTATTTTAACAATGCAATTTTATATAATTATTAAAATTAAAATAATTATAAATAGATTTCTTTAATTATAAATTTAAAATATGTTTCTAATTTAAATTAACTTTTATATGTATTCATTGTATTTATATTTTATTATTTTATTCAAATTTTTTTTATTTGATTAGATTATAAATTTAAAATATGTCTATAATTTAATTTAAATTATATATATATATATATATATTCATTGTATTTATATTTTATTCAATTTTATTTGTACTTTATTTTCTCTTGGTTTTTTAATCAATACACTACAATTTAAAATAATGAAAAAAATCAAAATTAAATTATAAAATAAATGTAATTTAAAAATATAACTAATATAATATAATAATATAATAATATAATATAATAAGTATAAAAAAATATAAAAAGAAAATAATTCTTTTTTCTTTATCAATAAATTTTGGGGAATAAAAAAAGAGTCTTTTTTCCCTTATCAATAAATTTTGTGAATCAAAATATTATATATATATATAAAAGATGGACTCTGTGTTCCAAACAATACAACGTTCATGGTGAATGTGAGGTTTGTGCCTTTTTGTGTTGGTCATAGAGAATGCTCTGTAAAGGTTTTAGATCTTTTCACTATTAAATTTCTAGGTTGGATATTTTTGACATTTTAAAATTTTCATATGAATGATGACTTGTAAGGAATTCAATTTTTAAATGAGGTACAAAGTAAATAAAAAATGAAAATAAGGATATATGTAATCCGACTTCCATAAATGCGCATATACGGAAGTTGACTTGCGTATATGTGCATATATGAAAGTGCTTTCATATATGTGCATTTACGTAAGGCGATTTCTGTAAATGTACATATATGAAAGTGTTTCCATTATGTGTATTAACATAAGACAGCTTCTATAAATGCACACATATGAAAGTGCTTCCATATATGTGTATTTGAGGGCACTTGCGTATATGTGTACTCATGAAAGCTAGCTTCTATATATGTGCATATATGGAAACAGACCACTTCCGTATATGCGCATATACAAAAGTCCCATATGCAGAAGTTGGCTTCTGTAAATGCACAATTACGAAAATGCTTTTATATATGCGCATATACGAAAGCCGACTTCTGTACATGCACATTTACAAAAGCCAACTTCCATATATGCGCATTTACGGAAGTTGGCTTCCATATATGCGCATTTATGGAAGATGACTTTTATATATGCGCATATACAAAAGTGATCCCGTATATGCACATTTACTAAAGTCAATTACTTCCATATATGCATATATACGAAAGCTGCATATACAAAAGTCAACTTCCATAAATGCAAATTTACGAAAGCGCTTCCATATATGCGCATGTACGAAAGTGGTCGACTTTCATAAATTGGCATATATGGAAGTCAACTTCCATAAATGGGCATATATGGAAGTCAACTTCTGTAAATAGGCATATACGAAATATGACTTCTTATATCCGGAAGCTGACTTTCGTAAATGCGCATTTATGGAAGCCGATTACAGAAATCAACTTCCATATATGTGCATTTATGAAAGATGGTTTCCATATATGCACATATATGGGAGTCGACTTCCGTATATGCACATATATGGAAGCTGATTTCATACATGCGTATTTACGGAAGCTAATTTTTGTAAATGCACATATATGAAAGTGGACTTTCGTATATGCGCATATATGGAAGCACTTCTATATATGCACATTTACGGAAGCCAACTTCTGTAAATTCCATATACAAAAGTCAACCACTTCTGTATATGCGCATTTACGAAAGGCACATATACAAAATTCGGTTTGCATAGATGTGCATATACAAAATTGCTTCCATATATGCACATATATGGAAGTCGACTTTTGTAGACGTGCATTTATGGAAGTTGGCTTCCATATATGCGCATTTACAGAAGACAACTTTCGTAAATGCGCATATATGGAAGCCAACTTTCGTAAATGCGCATATATGGAAGCCAACTTCTGTAGTTTATAAATGCGCATTTGTGGAAACTGAATTTCGTATATGCACAATTACGGAAATTGGATTTCGTATATGTGCATTTATGGTAGTTGGCTTCCATATATGCACATTTACGGAAGGTGGTTCCTGTATATGTGCATATACAGAATTCGACTTTCGTAAATGTGCATATATGAAAGTCGCCTTCCATATATGTGCATATAAGGAAGCCAACATTTATGGAAACACGCTTCCGTATATGTGCATATATGGAATTTCTTTTGTGTATGTGCATTTACAAAAGCAGGCTTCCGTATATGTGCATATATGGAAGTGCTTTTGTGTATGTGCATTTACAAAAGCCGGCTTTTGTATATGCGCATTTATGGAATCCAACTTTTTTATATGTGCATATACGGAAGCAGTCGACTTCCATATATGTGCATATACGAAAGCCACATATACAAAATTCAACTTCCATAAATGCGCATTTATGAAAGCACTTCCATATATGCCCATATATATCCGCCAATTACCGTAAATGCACATTTACAGAAACCAACTTTTGTAAATGCACATTTATGGAAGCGCTTCCATATATGTGCATATACAACCGCCAACTTTCGTAAATGCAAATTTAAGGAAGCCAACTTTCGTATATGCTCATATATGGAAGTCTACCTTTCGTAAATGCACATGGAAGACGAATTTAATATGTGTGCATATACATAAGTCAACTTCCATATATGTGCATATGAAGAAGCTTACTTCTGTAAATGCGCATATATGAAAGTCAACCACTTCCGTATATGCACATATACAAAAATGACAAATACATAAATATGCTTTCATAAATGCACATTTACGAAAGCGTTCCATATATGCGCATATACGGAAGCTAGATTTCACAAATGCGTATATACAAAAACCAACTTACGTATATGCGCATATCTGGAAGCTGACTTCCATATATGCGCATTTGCAGAAGTTAGCTTCTATATATGCGCATTTACGAAAGTTGGCTTGCATATATGTGGATTCACATAAGTCGACTTCCGTATATGTTCATTCACAAAAGGTGGCTTTCGTATATGTGCATATACAGAAGTCAACTTTCGTAAATAAGCAAATACAAAAGTCTCCTTTCATACATGCACATTAATGGAAGTTGAATTTTGTATATGTGCATATACAGAAGTCAACTTTTGTAAATAAGTATATACAAAAGTCTCCTTTCATACATGCACATTAATGGAAGTCGACTTCCGTATATGTGTTTACGAAAGTGCTTATGTATATGCGTATTTACAAAGGTGCTTATGTATATGTGCATTTACGAAAGCCACCTTCCGTAAATGTGAATTTTCGTAAATCCACATATAGAAAAGTGCTTCCATATATGCATGTGCATTTACGGAAACCAAATTTCGTATGTGCACAGATACAAAAGCCACATATACAGAAGCCGACTTCCATAAATGCACATTTACGAAAGTGTTTCCGTATATGCCCATGTAGGGAAGTTGACTTCCATATATGCGCATTTATAGAAGCCAACTTTGATATATGCACATTTATGGAATGCGGCTTCCGTAAATACGCTTCTATATATACGCATATATGAAAGACAACTTATGTATATGCACATTTACGGAAACCAGTTTCCATATGTGCACATTTACAAAAACTGGCTTCTGTATATGCACATCTAAAGAAGGCGGTTTCCGTAAATGCACATATACGAAAGTGCTTTCATATATGCATATTTACGGAAGTTGGTTTCCATACATGCACATATACAAAAGTCTCATTCTGTATATACACATATACAAAAGTGGACAACTTCTGTTTATGCGAATATATAGAAGCCAACCACTTTTGTATATGCGTATATATGGAAACTTGGCTTCTGTGTATGCGCATATATGATAGTCGACCACTTATGTATATGCATATATATAGAAGAAGGATTTCGTATTTGCGCATATACGTAAGTTCTTTCATATATGCACATATATGGAAGTAAACCACTTCTGTATATGCACATTTACAAAATCTGCATATACAAAAGTTGGCTTCCATAAATGTGCATTTACGAAAGTGCTTCCATATATGTGCATATACAAAAACCAAATGAGGTTTGAGTTTAGATGAGTCCCACTGGATTACAATGAATATTGTGGCTGGTGGTTGAGTTACCCTCTCTCAAAATATTTTGAGGAAGAGGCGAAGATCATGCAAGGTTTTCCTTGAATACACACACACACACACACACACACACACACACACACAAACTCCATGTGAATTGGATTAGGTAAGGATTGGTTTTTATTCTGAAAAGAAAAAGAAAATGATCTAAAATTTTACTAGTGAAAGAATTCAACTAAAACATCCATGCCTACTAAGAAATGTTGCAAGTGAAATACTGCTTGCATTCTTTGACAAAAGTAAATAAATAAAAGATGAGAGTGGATCATTAAGGAAAATTTATAGGGTTACATCATTTTAAATCAAGAATATATAGAGGAAGCATACAAAGGACTTAACTTCAATGAGTTCAAGGCAGTCATCTAAGTAATGCATCTTATGGTAATTTCCCGACGCTCAACTCAAAATAATGACAAAAAGATCCTAGAATGTAGTCACTTAAAACACTACAAGGAAAACACCAATTAGCAAAGGTTTTTGTGGTAATGGTTCTCCCTTCTATGCTTATAGTGCATGTTTCTAGCAAAGGTGGGCAACGAGAAGTTTTGCAAATGTTTTTTATTTGGTAGAATTAATCCATATATGTTGCAATGCTGCATATTAATACATGTGCATCGATGTCAGGATTCACTAATTTGTAATAAAATATCCGTTTAAAATAATAATAATTTTTAATTATTAATTAAATTATAATATTAAAATTACATGACCTGGGAACTTGCTCAATGAGGTACCCTTTTCTTAACACAGTGTCTTTCCATACCTTTGTTTTCCTTTTTCTTTATTGCTTTAACCTTTTTTCTTTGTTTGGCATTTTATTTTCTAAGTCCTTTTGTAAGGCATGCATTCATTGCATAGGACTTGCAGCAATGACCTCTTAGCGAGGGGGTAGATCTCATGCTTCATTTCTTCCTTGATTTTTAATTCTTTTCTCTTCTTGATTGTTTCTTTTCCCTGCATTTTGAATTAGGGCTTTTTCTCTTTGTATATTATTTTTTATAAAGTTACATCAACCTTGGGCCTTCAATCTCCTTCTTCTCATGGGATTATGAAGCATGGACCTTTTTGGGATACATGTAACAACCAACTCAAAAGAAAGGACAATGGCTAAAGCATAGATGAAATATTTTATTCATGGTGAGGGATATGGACACGTTACCCCCATTAAGCCCCCCTGGTAGTACAACTTTTCCCAAGAATGACAACACTGGACTGGGAGATGATCATGACCACCAAGGTGAAACAAGACAAAAAGTACAAATTCAAAGCATCGTGATTCATTATCCAATTCAACCCATGATCTCCATTTTCATGCCTAAAACATTGACATTATCACTCGATATGAAGTGTCATACAATATACCTCAATGTGTAGTGCACCATGTCATCTGAGCGAACTGAGTTGAACATTTGATGGAAGGCATCTATGGGAAACTTTATGTGGAGAGCTCAGAATGACATCATCGTAATTGTTGTCTGGAATGTGGATCATAGAGAAAAAATCCTCCTCTAGTTACCCCTAGAATGAGGGGGTAACATAGGTCACCAACATCGACTTTTCTATACTTCTACCAGAGGCCACCTTCACTAAGTTGCATAACCATGTTGGTGTGGGTGATATGGAGTTTATGGGTGGTGGCATGACCCCTTTTTGAACATTAAAAGGAGAAGTAAATCCTATGTTATAATTTCTTCTCACCATGGCTCCATGCTCAGAACAAGGGGGTTGTTAAAATTGTTGGTGTAATATGTACATATGGCCATGAGCCATTCATATGAGTCATCAATGTACTTTAAATAATATCTAAGTCCATACCTTATTTTTTTATTGTATTAATAAGTGTGGTCAAGGATGAACTTGTCAAAAATTTGATATATAGGATCAATAATCCTCTTCAATAGTGTGTCCATACATATGTAAGCCTATATCCCTATTGGAAGAATGCGCTACCTACTTGAATGGTAAGCTACACCACTTAAGCTTAATTTGTAAATCATATTTTTGGTTATTAAACTAAGTCTCTTTAATATAAAGTGTTTAAGCCAATGAACACCCAAATCTTGTATCATGCAATCTCGTTCTTTGGTTGACTTTTTTCTCACTTCTATACTTAATTTTTCTCATTCTATTGCATATTATTAAACTAACATTTTTAATTTCATTCAAACTCACCTTTCTATTTGTAATCTCAACAATAAATCTCATTTTCAACAATATTAAACATCTTTAAACCACTTAAATCTAACATAATTTTTTTTTATTAGAGCACATACCACAATGTTTTAAATCACATCATATGTGTGCCCATTCACATCAACTTATAAAAACACAACCTTGGAAATGTTGGATATCGCATTCTCAAAGTCATGTTTCAAAAAGCCAATGACTTGAGACGAAATGATATGGACGATGGCATTTTTGAAGATTCTTATTTTAGTGTTCAATTTTACCTACCAGATGATATTTATATATAAAAGTAAAGTTTCAAATATAAACGTTATAATTTTCATAACCTCAAAACTTCATACACAAGTTTTATCTAGAAAATTTTCTAACATCAATTATTAATTTAAGTTAATGGAGGGTAATGATTTTTAATCTCATATAATTTTAAACAAATTATTTATTTTTAAAATTTGATTTATTATTTAAATTAATACTAGAGTATAAAGAAATTGTTTGTTTTAAAATTTAATTTATTATTTAAAATAATACTAAGTAATAGTTTAATTTCATATAATTTTTAACATTTTGGGATCAATACAATATATTTATATCCATAAAATTTCTTTTTAAAGGGATTGAATATGCTTTTATATATATATATAAATGGTCGAGATGAAGCAAAACGACGCAAAAGAAAGATACAAAACTTGACTCTTTATAGCATGAGTTCAATACTATGACACTGTTCTAAAAAAAATAGTTTGTCTTCTTTTACAATCAGAAAATCATACTGCTATAAATTTTAATAAATTTCCCTAAAATCAAAATGCAACGTACATACATAATTAAATTGCAGTTTCATTATCAAGTGTTGCCTGTATTTTCCCTTGATTGGGTTCTTGATCTTTAATTTCCATGGGTGCAATGTCTCTGTCTCCTTGTGGCTTGGAATGGTCCTCCAGAGGTTGCTTTGTTATCTTTTGTATATTGGAACATGAATGTCAGTGATGTGGTGAGGTGGCGACTCTCAACTATTGATTCCGATGCTCCAAAGCTTGCACTCGCTGCATAAGCGTTGCAAAATATTTTTTTAATTTAGCTCCCTCTTGTCTTTCCTGCCCCAAAGCTTCCACCCATTGGAGCAATGTCAAAATGTTTTGTTCATATCTTATAACCTTGTTGTCAACTTGGTTCACCTTGTTGTCCATTTGAGTGTAACTTATTCTACTGCCCTCTGTCATATCCTCGTGTCTTCTTAAAATTATCTTACTATCGGACAATGATGGATCCATTGTGCCCAAAAAGGCTTCTAATCTGTGGTGGTGCTTACCACTGATTTGAGTCCCAAAATCTAGAGTCGAAGGGTGAGACTGATTATGATTACAATTAGGGAAGATAGGCCCATATTTTAGGAGGGATAGAAAAATTAAAGTCCAGACGAAGATGACAACATTGGGGTGGAGCCGGTTGAGAGGGTAAATTGTTCTATTGGATCCTGGTGAGTTCTTGAGGATATCCGTGTTTCGTTCCAGGGTCCCATGAGGGGGGCGAATTCCAAGGTTACTAATGTCATTGCTTCCTTTGATTGAAACTACAAGTTGACTGAAGCTGCTCTTGATATAAGAAGAATAAATACATATCGAGGAAGAGAGGTGAGCTCGAAGCTGTCTTGCCAGTAGTAGGATGACTTCATCATCCGAGCTTTAGCCAAACTTGGTTAATTGAAAAAGGTTAATATTAAAATTTTATGATTGAATAACTATATATGTCAAAAATTAAATATATATTCATTATATTTATATATTATCATTTATTTATTCTATTTGCAATTTTTATCATGGTTTGTAAAATCAATACATGATAGAAAAATTAGGATTAAAACAATATCAAATGATAAAGTAAATACAATTTTAATTTTAAAAGTGTAACCATATATTATGTTGTTAAAATTAATGTTAACATAGATTTATTAATTAAATTAGAAATTTAATATCAATTTTAACACATATATTTATAATTTATCTTATTATAATCACATTTTTTTATGGTTCGTAAAATTAATATATTATATCATGTTTATGTGTAAGAATGTTGAAATCAACCTAAATGATAAATTTAATGCAACAATGCAATTTTATAAAATTATTGAAATTAAAATAATTATAAATCGATATCTTTAGATTATAAATTTAAAATATACCTCTATTTAAAATTAACTTAAATGATAAATTTAATGCAACAATGCAATTTTATAAAATTATTGAAATTAAAATAATTATAAATCGATTTCTTTAAATTATAAATTTAAAATATATCTCTATTTAAAATTAACTTTTATATATATTCATTGTATTTATATTTTATTATTTTATTCAAATTCCTTTTATTTCATTAGATTATAAATTTAAAAATTTAAAACATATCTATAATTTAAATTAACTTTTGTATATATTTTATTTCATTACATTATAAATTTAAAAATTTAAAACATGTCTATAATTTAAATTAACTTTTGTATATATTCATTGTATTTATATTTTATTATTTTATTCAAATTCATTTTATTTTATTTCATTACATTATAAATATAAAAATTTAAAACATGTCTATAATTTAAATTAACTTTTATATATATTCAGTGTATTTATATTTTATTATTTTATTCAAATTCATTTTATTTGTACTTTATTTTCTCTTGGTTTTTTAATCGATACAGTATCATTTAAAATCATTCAAAGAAATCAAAATTAAATTATTACATAAATGTAATTTAAAAATACAACTTTTATAATAAGTATAAAAGGAAAACAAATATTTTTTTCTTTATCAGTAAATTTTTGAGAATCAAAATTATAAAAAAATTCTTTTTTCCCTTATTAAGAAATTTTGGGAATCATATATATATATATATATATAAGGTGGACTCTGTGTTCCAAACAATACAACGGTCATGGTGAATGTGAGGTTTGTGCCTTTTGGTGTTGGTCATAGAGAATGCTCCATGAAGCTTTTAAGTCTTGCCACTTTTAAACTTTTAGGTTGGATACCTTTATTTTAAACTTCTCATATGAATGACGACTTGCAAGGAATTCAATTTCAAAATGAAATACACAATAAAGATAAAATGAAAATAAGGATATATGGAATCCGACTTCCATAAATGCATATATATGGAAGTTGACTTGCGTATATATGCATATATGAAAGTGCTTCCATATATGTGCATTTACGCAAGGCGACTTCTGTAAATGCACATATATGAAAGTGCTTCCATATATGCGTATTTACGGGCACTTGTGTATATGTGCATTCACAAAGCTATCTTCTATATATGTGCATATATGGAAGCCAACCACTTCTGTATATGCACATATACGAAAGTGGCATATATAGAAGTTGGCTTCTCTAAATGCACATTTACGGAAGTGCTTCTATATATGCACATATACAGAAGCCGACTTCTATATATGCACATTTACGGAAGCCAATTTCCATATATGCACATTTACGGAAGTCGGCTTCCATATATGTGCATTTACGGAAGTCGGCTTCCATATATGCGCATTTATGGAAGACAACTTTCATATATGAGCATATACGGAAGTGATACCATATATGCGCATTTACTGAAGTTGACTACTTCCGTATATGCATATATACAAAAGCCGCATATACAAGTCGACTTCCAAAAATGCACATTTAGGAAAGCGCTTCCATAAATGCGCATTTACAAAAGTGGTCGACTTTCGTAAATGGGCATATATGGAAGTCAACTTCCATAAATGTGCATATACGAAAGATGAATTCTTATATCCGGAAGTCGACTTCCGTAAATGCCCATTTATGGAAGCCGGTTACAGAAATGAACTTCCATATATGTGCATTTACAGAAGTTTGTTTCCATATATGCGCATATATGGAAGTCGACTTCCGTATATGCACATATATGAACGCCGGTTCCATACATGCGCATTTATGGAAGCCGGTTTTTGTAAATGCACATATACATAAGCGAACTTTCGTATATGTGCATATATGGAAGCACTTCCATATATGAACATTTACGGAAGCCAACTTCTGTAAATTCCATATACAGAAGTGGACCACTTCTGTATATGCACATTTATGAAAGACACATATACAGAAGTTGGTTTGCATAGATGTGAATATACAAAAGCGCTTCCATATATGAACATATATGGAATTTGACTTCTGTATATGTGCATTTACGGAAGTTGGCTTCCATATATGCGCATTTACAGAAGATGACTTCCGTAAATGCGCATATATGGAAACCAATTTCCGTAGTCTATAAATGCTCATATGCGGAAACCGACTTTCGTATATGCACAATTACGAAAGTTGGATTTCGTATAGGTGTATTTATGGTAGTTGGCTTCCATATATGCGCATTTAGGTGGTTCCTGTATATGTTCATATATAGGAACCACATATATGCACATATACAGGAACCATTGACTTTTGTATATGTGCATTGACTTTTGTATATGTGCATATATAGAAGTCAACTTCCGTAAATGCGCATATGCGAAAGTTGCCTTCCATATATGTGCATATAAGGAATCCAACATTTATGGAAGCATGCTTCCGTATATATGCATATATGGAAGTGATTTTGTGTATATGCATTTACAAAAGCCAACTTCTGTATATGCGCATTTATGGAATCCAACTTCCGTATATGTGCATATATGGAAGCAATCGACTTCCATATATGTGCATATACGAAAGCCGCATATACAAAAGTCAACTTCCATAAATGCACATTTATGAAAGCACTTCCATATATGCACATATATATCCGCCGACTTCCGTAAATGCACATTTACGGAAACCAACTTTTGTAAATGCACATTTATGGAAGCACTTCCATATATGCGCATATACAACTGCTGACTTTCGTAAATGAAAATTTACGAAAGCCAACTTTTGTATATGCTCATATATGCAAACCACCTTTCGTAAGTGCACATGGAAAACGACTTTAATATGTGCACATATACATAATTCGACTTCCATATATGCGCATATACAACCGCCGACTTTCGTAAATGAAAATTTACGGAAGCCAACTTTTGTATATGCTCATATATGCAAGCCACCTTTCGTAAATGCACATGGAAGATGACTTTAATATGTGCGCATATACATAAATCGACTTCCATATATGCACATATACATAAGATGACTTCTGTAAATGCACATATATGAAAGTCGACCCCTTTCGTATATGCACATATACAAAAGTTGGCTCCCGTAAATGCGCATTTACGGAAACATTCCATATATGCGCATATACAGAAGCTGTATTTCACATATGCACATTTACGAAAGTTGGCTTCCATATATGTGCATTCATGGAAGTCGACTTCCGTATATGTGCATTCACAGAGGGTGGCTTTCATATATGTGCATATACAAAAGTCAACTTTCGTAAATAAGCATATACAAAAGTCGCCTTTCATACATTCACATTTATGGAAGTCAACTTCCGTATATGTGTATTTACGGAAGAGTTTATGTATATGCATATTTATGAAGGTGCTTTTGTATATATGCATTTATGAAAGCCGCCTTCCGTAAATGTGAATTTTCGTAAATCCACATATACGAAAGTGTTTCCATATATTCATGCATTTACGGAAACCAACTTTCGTATGTGCGCATATACGAAAACCTCATATATAGAAGCCGACTTCCATAAATGCACATTTACGAAAGCGTTTCTGTATATGCCCATATGGGGATGGCTTCCATATATGCGCATTTATGGAATGCGACTTCCACAAATGCGCTTCTATATATACGCATATACGAAAGACAACTTATGTATATGCGCATTTACGAAAACTAGTTTCCATATATGCACATTTACAGAAGTTGACTTCTGTATATGCACATCTACAGAAGGAGGCTTCCGTAAATGCAAATATACGAAAGTGCTTTCGTATATGAATATTTACGGAAGTCGGCTTCCATATATGCACATATACAAAAGTATAATTCTGTATATAGAGATATACAAAAGTGGATGACCTATGTTTATGCGCATATACAGAAGCCAACCACTTTTGCACATGCGCATATATGGAAACTCGACTTCTGTATATGCGCATATACAATAGCCAACCACTTATGTATATGCGTATATACAGAAGAAGGATTTCGTATTTGCGCATATATGTAAGTGCTTTCATATATGCACATATATGGAAGCCGACCACTTCTGTATATGCACATTTACGAAAGCCGCATATACAAAAGTTGACTTCGGTAATTGTGCATTTACGGAAGTGCTTCCATATATGTGCATATATAAAAACCGAATGAGGTTCGAGTTTAGATGAGCCCCCCTGGATTACAATGACTATTGTGGCTGGTGGTTGAGTTACCCTCTCTCAAAATATTTTGAGGAAGAGGCGAAGATCATGCAAGGTTTTCCTTGGCTGAGTTACCCTCTCTCAAAATATTTTGAGGAAGAGGCGAAGATCATGCAAGGTTTTCCTTGAATACACACACACACACACACACACACACACACAAACTCTATGTGAATTGGATTAGGCAAGGACTGGTTTTTATTCTGAAAAGAAAAAGAAAAAGATCTAAAATTTTACAAGTGAAAGAATTCAACTAAAACATCCATGCCTACTAAGAAATGTTGCAAGTGAAATACTACTTGCATTCTCTGACAAAAGTAAATAAATAAAAGAGGAGAGTGGATCATTAAGGAAAATTTATAGGGTTGCATCATTTTAAATCAAGAATATATAGAGGAAGCATACAAAGGACTTAGCTTCAATGAGTTCAAGGCAGTAATCTAAGTCATGCATCTCATGGTAATTTCCCGACCCTCAACTCAAAATAATGACAAAAAGATCCTAGAATGTAGTCACTTAAAACACTACAAGGAAAACACCAATTAGCAAAGGTTTTTGTGGTACCGGTTCTCCCTTCTATGTTTATAGGGGATGTTTCTAGCACAGGTGGGCAACAAGAAGTTTTGCGGATGTTTTTTTTATTTGGTAGACTTAATCCATATATGTCATAATGCTTCATATTACTACATGCGCACTGATGCCAGGCTTCACTAATTTATAAAAAATATCAGTTTAAAATAAAAATTATTTTTAATTAGTAATTAAATTATAATATTAAAATTACATGACCTGGGAACTTGCGCAATGAGGTACCCTTTTCTTAGCACGATGTATTTCCATACCTCTGTTTTCCTTTTTCTTTATTTCTTTAACCTTTTTTGTTTGTTTGACATTTGATTTGCTAAGTCCTTTTGTAAGGCATGCATTCATTGCATAAGACTTGCGGTGATGGACTCTTAGCGAGGGGGTAGAGCTCATGCTTCATTTCTTCCTTGGTTTTTAATTCTTTTCTCTTCTTGATTGTTTCTTTTCCTTTCATTTTGAATTAGGGTTTTTTTCTCTTTGGATTTCATTTTTTTTAAGTTACATCAACCTTGGGCCTTCAATTCCCTTCTTCTCACGGTATTATGAAGCATGGACCTTTTTAGGATACATGTAACAACCAACTCAAAAGAAGGGACAATGGATAAAGCATAGATGAAATATTTTATTCATGGTGAGGGATATGGACATGTTACCCCCATTAAGGCCCCCTGGTGGTACAAATTTTCCCAAGAATGACAACATTGGACTGGGAGATGATCATGACCACCAAGGTGAAATAAGACAAAAAGTACAAATTCAAATCATCGTGATTCATTATCCAATTCAACCCATGATATCCATTTTCATGCCTAAAGCATTGACATTATCACTCGATATGAAGTGTTAGAACAATATACCTCAATGCGTAGTGCATGATGTCATCTGAGCGAACTGAGTTGAGCATGTGATGGAAGGCATCTATGGACAACTTTACGTGGAGAGCTCATAATGACATCATCGAAATTGTTGTCTAGAATGTGGATCATAGAGAAAAAATCGTCCTCTAGTTACCCCTAGAATGAGGGGGTAACAAAGGTCACCAACATCAACTTTGCTATACTTCTACCAAAAGCCACCTTCACTAAGTTGTGGAACCATGTTGGTGTGGGTGATATGGAGTTTAAGGGTAGTGACATGAACCCTTTTTGAACATTAAGAGAGGAAGTAAATCCTATATTTTAATTTCTTCTCACCATGGCCCCATGGCCCCCTACTCTGAGCAAGGATTTTTTTTGAAATTGTTACTGTAATATGTACATATGGCCATTCATATGGATCATTAATATACTTGAAATCACGTCCAAGTTCATACCTTATTCTTTTATTGTATTAATAGGTGCGGTCAAGGATGACCTTGTCAAATAAAATTTGATATATAGGATCAACAATCCTCTTCAACAGTGTGCCCATATTTGATATATAGGATCAACAATCCTCTTCAGCAGTGTGCCCATACATATGTAAGCCTATATCCCTCTTGGAAGAATGTGCTACCTACTTGAGTGTGCCTATATCCCTCTTCAACAGTGTGTCCATACATATGTAAGATATTTCCAAGTGCTATCGATGGGCACAACATCTGGACACTTGCTGTCTTTTATACCTGTGTTTGTTGGCAGAGCTGGATGCTCGACTGACAATT
>CBVK0101466281.1:0-13520 GCA_900067695.1 Picea abies | reverse complement strand
CTCTTGGACGGGATCCAGCCTGTGACCCATTTCTTAGGCCGAAAATCTAAATGTCGCGCTTGGACCAAGGTACCTAGTGACCAACTGTAGGACATCTATCCAGGTGGCGATTATGGGCTGCAATCGCACCTTGATTGGATTTTGTGTGGCTATTGGGAAGTATTGCCAACTCTTTCGGGATATTTCCCCCTCTACCCCTCATTATAACCAGTTACTTCATCCTTCACTAGTGTCTCTTCCGGTGACTTCATACCCCACTGTTGAGAGCTATTGGAAGGTCCAGTTCTATTTGAGAGGAAGGACGTTACGTCTTCTAGGACACGAGCATTTTCTTTCTTTTGATTCCCCCACGTGGACAAAACCCTCTTACCCACATATATGCTTCTTTTCCATTTATGTATGATGCACATCTGATTACAGTTTGATTTGGATATATATATTGTGTAAACATTCAACGCAAAGGCTTTTTTGGGTTCTACATTTCTCTCACCACTTGTTGCACACATTCACATAACTAGCCTGACATCATAGGAGAACCACAAGACCCCCGTCGTTCACGATGCTTACTCAACCTTCCTCCTATCTCAGGGGGAGTATCTAGTCATACCCATTCAAAGGTACCTCCTCCACACACTCCTGTGAGTGCTACCATTTTGGGATCAGCTTTTCTTGGTTCTACATTACTTGGGTCAACTTCCCAAATTCATCCATCCACTCGCTCTCCTCTTCACGGAAGCGGGGACCCCCTTCCTCTCAAGGAGGGAGCACCAACCCACCTAGTCCCCATCAAGGGTCAGGTTCACAACACAACATGGCTGGAGCTAACCCTCCCCCACCACTACAAATGCCATACTTGGCCTCTCTCAACATACCGGATCTCACAAAACTCATAAATGATCCTATATTGCATGATGCCACATGGCCTGCAATGCCAGCCAAACTTCCGTCAGACATACCAAAGTTTGAAGGAAAGGCAGGGGATGACCCGCCAACCATGTTATGACCTTTCATCTATGGTTTTCTTCCAATAGCATCATGGACGATTCCGTCAGACTGCGATTATTTCAACGCACACTTACCGGCCCATTAGCCAAATGGTATGTCGAAGAAAGATCAGGGTCCCACACGACCTTTGAGTCATTAGCCAAAGCCTTCTTGACCTTTTTCCAATTACCCATCCGCCATGACAATGGTCTAGAACTACTGTCTAACTTCAAACAGACCTTAGCCACCCACATCACTGACCACATTCATGAGTGGCGTAGGCGATGTAGTTTGTGCAAAGCAGAAACCACTAAACAACAATGCCTTGACTGGTTTCTTAGATCACTTGTCTCTCTACTTGGTAAAGACATCGCTTCCACATTCCCTCAATCTGAAGAGGAAGCCATTAGTAAGGCCCAACAATATGACCTCATTTATGCACAAGCAGGATACTTATACACAGTGCTTCTTGATCTTCCCAAACCTACACCATTTGGCCAAGAAAAACCTGGGATGTCTCATCATGGTCCACAACCCCAACCACCATCGATGTATGGCACACCTCAATACCCGCCGGTTTATGGGGGCACTCCTTACTACCCCCCACCAGCTTATCAACAGCCATACCCTGTTGCTACACCTCCACCGGCACCTCCCATACATCCACCTATTTCCACAAGCAGTAGTACTCCCTCAACAACAGCTTACAGTACTAGTGAAAGAACGATGCCTTCCTACGTACCTTATGGATCAGTACCACCACAAAATCCATACTTCCCCTTTCCTGTTCCTCCACAACCCATGGCTCCCCCACATCCGCATGCGGGGGTAAATTTTGTTCAACCTTCCGCCGCTCAATAATACCAGAATTTTGAACAAATGAATACAGCCAACCCAACTCATCCATCGAACAATAATAGGAAGAAAGGAAAGAATAGGAATAACAACAATCCTGGTCAAGGCGGGAACCATCCCCCACAACACCAACCCCCTGGGGGCAACCAGAACCAAGGGAACCAAAACCCCCAAGGGGGCAATAACAACAAACGCCAAGGGAAGAATACTGTTAAAACGATCCACCCTTGTGCTCTTTGTGGCATGTATGGTCATTACACCCACCATTTCCCCCAGATCGATGATTTCAAAAGGTTGAAAGACTCGGGGAATCTTCCCCCTACCCCTGCACAACCTGCCCCGCAGCAGGCACAAAAACAGTATGTGCAACAACCCCCTCCCGCCGTACTGCAAAATCCTATTCCACATCAAGGCATGGTAAACACCCAACAGGATGCACAATGTCCCCCACCTCAAGTAGGACAATACCACAACCCTAACAATCCAGCCGAGCGTACCATTCTCCTCACCAGTGAGGAAGAAATCCTTCTGCAAACACAGAATCGTCAGTATCCAGCTGAGTCTACGCCTATCTCTCCAGAGACAAACCCGACACCAACGAAACCCCTGTTAGTAATCCCTCGCCCTCTCGCCGAACCACCATTACGCATCCCTCACATCCCTTTGTGCAGGAATGTTCACAACCCACAGGCTAGGGAAACTCACAATTATAGCTTGGTAGATGACTTAGCGCAATCCCCAGCCGCCATGTCAGTCTTGGAAGTCCTCCAGACTTGTCCTACACAACGGAAATCCCTACGTTCCGCCTTGGGGTCAGTTGACCCCGCCGATACTCGACTCATCACCTTTGACCTTGATAGTTGCGAACCTCACCTTCCCGCCGCAGTTTCTATTCAAGTACCAGTAAAAATACGGAACATCACCATCCATCGGTGTATCATCGATGAAGGGGCATCTACATGCATCATGTCCAAAACCGTATGGCAGAAACTTGGCTCTCCGGAACTAACACCATCCACCATCACATTACGAGCTTATGACGGACGACCATCCTCTCCTAAAGGGCTCCTTCAGAATGTCCCCGTTGAACTCGGAGGCAAAACCATTCTCATTGATATCGAAGTTATCGACGTCACACTTAATTACAATATCTTGTTTGGACGTAGTTACATGTACGCTATGAAGGTAGTGGCATCTTCTGTCTTTTGGACAATCATGTTTCCCCATGATGGAAAGATTGTAACCATTGACCAAGTCTCATATTATGAGCCCAACCCCTCTGCCAATGTCGATAATATTCTTCCCCTCATCCACACCAACCAAGATGTATACCCACTCATAGAGATGGGTCCTGGAATTTTCAAAGATCCATCCTTATTAGGGACATATCATGGAGCACCTCCACTCCTTCCCCCTAATCAAGTATGCGTCGTTACATCTAACAAAACTCACACGGGGGATACCCACCCTCCTCAGGAAGCTTCAGCCAGTCCTGACATCTCAACAGTCGCAGCACCACTCCCACCGGAGCCTCCTGCGAATTTTTCGACCCCTACAGTCCACGAATCCACACCCCCTCAGGGACCTAGTCCCATTTGGGAGACAGTTCCCTGACCCCTCACTCAAATTCCCTTCTTTTACCCACCACCTGGGGTAGAATCTTTCGAGGTAGCCGCAACGCTCACATACCTGAATTACGGAATTTAATTCCCCCCAATCCCACTCCACCAACACCCATCATTACTGCAAATACCACTACCCCCAATCCTTCCAGTAGTAAAGGGTTGAGGACTAAATTTGCGTGTGCTATATGTTCAGAATATGGCCATTACACTCACCATTGCCCAACACTGCCACGTTTTCGGCAGACGTTAGCGGCTGTATGCCAGAACTTCCAGAAAAACCCACGCCCCGCCACGTCCTCTTCAAACATCATTGACATTCGTTATGTCACTACTTCAGTTAATGAACGTATGAGATGCCCTTGCTCTCTCTGCGATTCACTAGCCCATTTTACATACCAATGTCCTATGATCCTTGCCTACAAGCAACGTCAAGTGGCCCGACGACACCAACCCACCGAGCCAATAATTGACATTACTTCACCACCCGAAGATCGTCATGTCATTTCTCTAGAGCCTGAGGCACTCCCAACGCCTCCATGGTTCTTAAATGACATCTCTGAGGAGTTACCCCGCAATCCTCCCAACTCTCATGTTCATACAGAGACCCTCCACCCAACCATTACCGGTACCCCTCAGTACTTCAACATATGGCTTATGTCGAGTGAACCCTCACCTTCTGCTTATATACCTCCCCTTGCTACTCCA
This sequence comes from Picea abies, assembly GCA_900067695.1. Classification (NCBI taxonomy): domain Eukaryota; kingdom Viridiplantae; phylum Streptophyta; class Pinopsida; order Pinales; family Pinaceae; genus Picea; species Picea abies. Next base: position 9,351 of record CBVK0101466281.1, on the reverse strand, counting down.
GCAGGGGGCAATCACACTAGCACTAAGATCACTCATCACGATCCCTTATACTACCGTTGTTTCCAAAACGACAAGGAAATACTGGAAGAACTACACAGCCCATACTTTCCTTGGGACGCACTACATCATAGTGCACTCTTCCTCCCACAGGAAGCCCTCATGCCTCCTAATCAAAACCCTGTGTACGTGGTCGAAACCAAATATTTTATCCCATATGGGACTATTGATTGGTTCAAGAATCCCATCCCCGCCCCTGACGCTTTTGAAGAAGGTAATATGGCCAACATCTCCCCCACCATCAAAATCGACATTTCCATGAAAAGTGGTGTCGTCGAAGAAATCATCATCGGAGCTGCTTGCACTCCTCAGGAAATTGCCGCATACAAAGCCCTCTTCCAAGAATACAGGGATATCTTCGCTTGGTCATACACGGAGATGCCTAGTCTAGATCCATCTATCGTCGAGCATCGCATCGACACATGGCCTGACATCACACCCATTCTCCAGAAACAACGACCGCTACATCCATCCAAGGCCGCGGCTATCAAAGCCAAAATTGACAAATTACGTACAGCTGGGTTTATTTACCCCATCGCTTACACTTCATGGGTTTCCAACCCTGTACCCATCGACAAGAAACAGGGCACTATCTGTGTCTGCATGGACTTTCGCGATCTCAATAACGCATGTCCCAAAGACAACTTTCCAATGCCCTTCATCGATCAGGTTATCGACGACTGCGCCAGCCACGAGGCTCTCTCCTTTATGGATGGATTCTCTGGCTATAACCAAATTCAAATCCACCCAACCGATCAGTATAAAACTACATTCATTACCCTGTGGGGTACTTTCACATATCATGTCATGCCTTTTGGCTTAAAGAATGCCGGCGCAACTTTCCAGCGGGCGATGACATACATATTTCACGATCTGGCTGAAATCATCCTCGCCTACTTAGATGACCTCACAGCTCGATCTAAGAAACGCACCCAGCATCTCGATGATTTACGAATCATCTTTCAACGATGCCGCCAGTACAACATCTGCTTGAATCCCCTCAAGTGTGTGTCCTGTGTCACCACAGGGCACCTCCTTGGTTTTATCGTTCCACAAAGCGGTATCACCGTGGACCCCCTCAAAGTCAAAGCCATCACCGAAATTCCACCCCCTCGGAGTATATGACAACTTCAGAGTCTACAAGGAAAAGCCAACTTTCTTAGAGGCTTTGTTCCTGATTACGCTATACGCGCACATGGTTTCCTTCGCTTACTACGTCATGACATCCCTTTTCAGTGGGATGACTATGCCCAACAATCGTTTGACAATCTTAAAACAACACTTTCCAACGCACCTTTGATTAGTGCACCAGACTACAGTCGCGACTACATCCTCTACGTATCAGCATCAGTTGTATCAGTAGCCGGTGTCCTCGTCCATCTCGGAGATGACAACCGTGAGCACGTCATTTACTACGTTAGTAAGAACCTCTCTGGGCCTCCCCTGAAGTACAAACATGAAGAGAAACTTGCTCTTGTAGTTGTCCTTGCAGTTCAGAAACTGTGTCATTACATTCTGCTTCGCACCACCAAGGTCATCGCAGATTCCAACCCTATGCAATATTTTCTCATTTGTCGCCAAGTTAACGACAAATTTGCTCGATGGATCGTTATCCTTCAGGAGTAAGACCTCGAGTTATCGACACAAAAGAGTAAGAAGGCCCTCGTTCTCGCTGAAATTGTCACGGCCCTTCCCTTTGACACACCTAATACCCCCATCAATACTGACTTTCCTAACGAACATATCTTTTACATCGCTTCTGATGATCCTTGGTATGGCGACCTCCTCGTCTACCTACGAACTCAAAATTTTGGTAATCACCTATCATGAGATGATCGTCGGCGCATTTTCCATCAGGCCCCCCGCTATCTCCTCATCGGTGACATCCCATATCGGCGGGGCATCAACACAATTCTTTGTCGCTGCCTGACTATTGACGAGGCCGATAGAGTCTTAAACGACTGCAACAGCGACGCCTGTGGGGGCCATCTTTCGGGCATCGCCACGGCTCAAAATATTATCCGAGCTGGTTACTTTTGGCCTACCCTGTTTCATGATTGCAGTCATGCCGTGAAACGATGTGAGCAATGTCAGCTCTATGCCAACAAAGCCTGTGCTCCCCCCGCTCTTCTTCACCCAGTCATCACTGCAGGCCCCTTTTGTAAATGGGGCATTGACTTTATGACTTGTAATCCCCCCTCCAGCAATGGTCACAAATACATTGTTGTCGCTGTCGATTACTTCACCAAATGGGCTGAAGCCATGCCCACTTTCAACAACACCGCTGACATTGCAGCGCATTTTTTCTTCAACCACATCATCTCCCGGTTTGGATTACCACTCCAACTAGTCTCCGATCATGGGAAACATTTTGAGAATGAGATCTTCGTCGAACTCTCATCTCGGTTAGGCTTCTCTCACGATTTTTCTTCACCATACTACCCTCAGTCCAACGGACAGGTCAAGGCAGTGAACAAAGTCCTCAAGACCATGTTACAACGCACGGTTAATAAACACAAAACCAATTGGCATCATATGTTATTTTCCATGCTATGGGCTTATCGAACGGCTATGAAGACCACCACGGGTTTTACGCCATTTCACTTAGTCCATGGGGTCGAGGCAACTCTTCCCATCGAGTGCGAAATTCCCACCCTTCGCACCACAATCGAGCTTTTACCTGACACTGCTCCAATGGAGCAGCGCTTGCTAAACTTGGAGTCTCTGGATGAGGATCGTCGATCCTCATTACAAAACAACGAGGCAGCTAAAAAACGATCCAAAGCCACCTTTGACCACCATGTCAACCTTCGCTCATTTCGTGAAGGCAACCTTGTCCTCGCCTACGATATCGCTCATGATACCTTTGGCCACGGAAAATTTGAATCACTTTGGCATGGCCCTTACGTCATCCAACATTGCCTCACCAAAGGCACATACATCCTGGCCTCCCCCGAAGGCCTCATGCTCAAAGAACCCGTCAATGGGTTATACCTCAAGAAATTTTATGCTTAAATGTAGTCACCCTACTTTAGGTTATTTTTCTTTTCTAGCGTTTTTAATCTTTTTCCTCCCTCATCTAAAATATCCTTTGTGATATTGACAGATGACTCCTCCACCAGCTTACCACATTGGTTACACCGACGGCGCCAACCGTTGGACACAAAATCTTGCTTCGGCTGCTTGGGCTCTCTACACCCCTTCACATGAAATGCTACATTCCAGCAGCATCTGTTTAGGACCAGCAACCAATAACCAAGATGAATACACTGTTGTCATTGGCCTCTTGACTGACGCCCAGCATCATCATATTCGTCACCTTAGCGTTTTCCTCGACTCTCAACTAGTCGTTCTCCAACTCAACAATGTATATCGTGTACGCGATCCTTGCCTCTTTCGCAAATACCTGCAAGTTAGATTATTATCTCAACATTTTTATTCCATTACATTTACACATATTCCAAGAGAATTGAATCAAACAACAGATAACATAGCTAACATGGTGCTAGATTGGCATATATCACATCAAACTACACATACATAAAACATCACATATATCCTGTCACAGCATGTAGATAGAACCAACATCATCAACACAAAAAACACATGTACCACATTTGGATCTCAAAAAGGTGTATACTCATATATATATCAAGGCCTCCCTGGCCATTCGAATGTTTACATACAACAAAAACACATTGGCCCTTCGGCCCATGCCACATAACAGTACAAAAATCGGCTCACCAGCCTATCAAAAAGGTATACAAAAATACATCATACAATCAGGGTGCCTCTAATGCACCCCCAGCTACCCCTCCCTTCAGAGGAGGTGGTATCCCACCCCGACCTACCCCAGGCGGCGGTGGTGGAGCACCCGCAGGACCCTCCTGCCCCGGCGGCAGGCGTCCACTAGTCATGGCGGTGAGCATAGCTGCTCATCGCATGATCGACCACCATGGTGGCGGTAACCCGATGCACTGCTCCAGGAACTCCTCGTCCTGGATACGGGTCCACATGCCCTCAGGCACGTCTCGAAACACCGCCTCAAACCGATGGAATATATCATCCAACTCCCCTCCCGCTGCCGCCGAAGAAGCATGAGATGGCCCCGCACCAGGGTCATCAAATCAGTGCCTCCTAGCCGGTCTCCCGGGCTCTGCTGGTGCCCCCGCAGCCTCATCCCATGGCCGCCTCTCTCCACACAGAGGTCGCCCCTCTCACTGCACCGGCGGTCTATATAACTCCACCTCATGCCCACGAGGTGCCAAATCTGCACATGCACCAACCAAGCAACAACAGATGGTATCAGTGTCTATACATAAAACATATGCACTAGTATATCAAAATCACAACATAAATCAAAACATACAAGTAATCCACATACCTCGGTGATCAAAAACCTCCCCAGGAGGCAATACCATATCCGGATCCCCCCGGAAGTCCACCCCAGCATAGGGGAACTGGAGTATAACCTGCGGCATCTGCCGCCATTTCTACGCTGCCTCCGTAGTAAAGTAATGTCCACCTTCACCACCGCCGTGGCAAACCTAAATCTGTGACCACCGCCTCAAGCGCGGCTCTCGTACCCCTAGTGCCTCTAGCAGCACCCTTGGGTGCAACATCGACACCCTCTCCAAGAAGAAGGCCACCAGGATGGAGCCAAATGAAAACTCCCCAGTGCCTCTAGATCGACAATGGTCCAGCTGCGCAATCATCTACGCATGTAGGGTCAGCCCCCAGGCGAACCACTCACGGCCCACCACCACCCTCTCCATCAGGAACAGCTCACCACCACTGATCCGGTGGGTCGCTCGTGACCCATACACCCGCACTATCATCGCTGCTACGCAACGATGCAGCAGGGCATCTATCCCACTGATGCTCACTGTTGTCCCAGTCATATAGTGCTCGCCTGAGAAATATCACTCAGCGACATCCCGCAGATGCGTATCTCTCGGCAGCACAGGATCTGCCGGCAACGGTGTTCCCCGGAAGGGGAGCCCAGTCAAGAAATAAATTTCCTCCACCGTAGTGAAGGCAATCTGCTCTCCTCGCACAAGGAAGCAGTGTTGCTCGAGGCTCCACATATCGATCAAGAACTGGAGCAAATACTCCTGGGCCCGTATCAAAGGGCACTCAAAAAACTTTAGCAACCCACTGGCTGCTAAAGACGCTCGAACTGCAGGCCTCGCATGGGCCATAGCATCTCGCAACTGCGACCAGTCCCACTCGCGCCACCTCACATCCATGGTCACTGATCACCACCTGCACACAACCCAGAGTCCTATATTAGCTTAGGCAAACATCCAAATACATCAAAAAAGACTCACTTTTTACCCCTGAAAACTTGCCTCCAAGGCACGTTTTCACCACCCACAGGCGCGCACACATGCGCGCCTGTTCACTATATAGGTGTGCATGTATGCACACCTGTTTTTCCCACAGGCGTGCTCGTAAGCATGCCTGTTCACAATACAGGCGCGCTTTAGAGCGCGCCTGTCCAACCCACAGGCGCACTCGGGAGCGCGCCCGTTCACCCCACAGGCGCGCACCCATGCACGCCTGTCTACCCCACAGGCATGCCTTAAATTCCTACACACGCGCATTAATGCGCGCTTATTCAGTGAACAGGCACGCACGCATGTGCGCCTTCCACTTAATCGCCCGCGCATTGGGGTCCACACCCTATCAAAAAACCCCCCAAAACCCCCGTACGACCCCCCGTACCTACCCTGCCCAAAAATTGGAAACCTATTACTATGCAGGATGTTCAGACCACTAACCTGACACTCACACACCATCCAACGAATGCCTCGTGCTCTCGGAATCACTCAATCTCCTCTGAATCTGCTCGAAAACTCACTGTAGCAGCAGGTACAAATGAGGTGGCAATGTGGGCCCTACAGCTATATATAGGGTTTTTGCCAAACTTCCACTCACCATTCCGGGAGCCCACGATGTCCATTTTTCTAACCGTCTTCAGCCACGGGATCAGCATCCCACCACCTACATCATGGCTATCCCTGGGCCACTTTTCATCCTGAGCCCCTGAAGCACCTTTTTCTCATATCATGGTCAGGTACGCACGCGCATTGTCACATTTATCTAATACATGTTCATATTTGGTATTATCTTCAGATATTGTTCACTTTGGGTATTTGGTTATTATGTGTGCAGGTACTTGATCCATCATCTCTCCACATCATTCCTTCAGGTATATACTCAGCACTGGCATGTAGTCTCTCCCGCTGTAATGCATTTACATTTCTAGTCACACCCTCTGATATTGGCCTTTAGGATCCTTATTCCCATCTCTGCAGTACCCACACCTCCATTTGCATCTTCGGTACTATAATCCAGTAGCATTCTCACCCACATGAGTTGTCCCATTCATAGCACCTTTTTGCACTTTTGACACTCATGTTGTTATTCATTACCCTTTAGGGATGGGAGTCTCGGTAGTCTTACATCATGTTGCGAATCAACCACATACTTCTTCTCCTCATTTTGATAGCTTCCCATATGGACTCCCAAATCATCGCTTTATGGTTATGTTCTTTTTTACCTGCACCTCCGCAGGATCATGAACCCACCATTTCATCCACCATTAGTTTGCCCATTTGCGAACCTATCTTCATTTCACCTACCTCATACAGAAACTCGCCAATGGGGCCCCCACCCTTCATCAGTTTCTCATGACAATTCTGCCCTCCCTGGGGCACGCATTTCACACTGGGGCACCCGTTTCTGTATTTATACATTTCTCCCCAAAATTATTTATTATTTATTATTTATTGTACAAACACCTTCAGTCATTACATTCTTCGTCGGCGACTTGCTTTCTTTTGGCCACACGCAACCCATTTCACCCTTGGATTGGAGCAGTACTTATCATTTACCCTTGCTGGCATCGTCCATATCTTCATAGTACCCCACAAGTCAGTTACCTCTACCCTCTGAATTTTTTCACCTTGTCCCGCCTCTGGCACAACTTAGCACCGATCTTGTCGTCTCCCTGACACTCGACCTTGTTACACAATTGCGGCCACTGTTTCTCTTATATATCCTCCAACCAAGGGCAGTCTTGAGTCATCCCACTTCTTGAATTCGTTCATGTACCTCTGCCACTTCCTCACCTCAGTAGATTCCACGGAGCACCTTTTTGCTTCTGGGAGTCGCGTCCCTCTTTTGTCGACATCAGCACACTTTTCTAGAAGGGCGATAGTATCTTGATTCTCATTCTCTATTTTAATGAGAGATCTCGGACAGCACAGGGTGAAACACCATTGCTCCCTGCTGTCGTTGGCCCCCATAACATTCGACGCCAACACTCTCTCATGTTATGGTGGGTCTTACTTTGCGACTGTTGCAGTTATTTTGGTCATTTGTCGAAGACCTCTGAATGTGGTAGGGCCATCAATGCCCACATCCTCGTCGTTGCTTATTACAGCGATCATTGCATGTTATTCAGAGTATGTTCCTTTGCAGAATTGTCTTCTGACTTTATCATTACTGCCCCCGAGGGTGCTGCAGTTGTCTACACCAACACTTCCGTCATCTTTTTTCAGAGTTACATCACACGAGCATGGGGCATGCCCGCCTCGTTTGTACACAGTTGTATATTTTTTTTCTGCACGTCTCTCAGAAGGTCGAGATACCGGTTCCTTTTTTCTCCAACGGATCGCTCCGAACGGTCCCACTCTTGCTTTCCCTTACAACAACATTCTCAGTAGAAGAAACATTGATGGACTTCGGCTATACATATGCTCCTAACCTCATCCATCAGGGGGCATCTGTTATCACTGAAATTTCATCTGCACATGGCGACAAGAACTCCGCATCATCAAAATAGCAATGAAGTCATTCATGGCACTGAATTAATTTCACAGCACTCCAGAAGGGCCAAAAACTATACAAAGTAACCAAAAATTGAAGGGCGCTTTACAGCAGTTTGGTGCGCGCGCGCATGCGCAGGACAAAAACGTGTTATTAGCGCATGCACGCTCAACGCGCGGCTGTCAACACAAAAACCCGCACATCTGCTAAAATGGCGCATTAATTGTATAGGTTAGCCTCCCAACCGCTTACGGACCGGCTCCCAAGATGATTTGACTCTCAAATCAGAGCCGGATCCGCAAAATCGGTGGGTTAATGACCTAAATAAACCCTAAAAGGGTCCCTGTTCACACTTTGAGAAGGTTACGTGACCGACCGAGGACCTTCTATAAAAAGCCGTGAAGATACACTATTTTGGCAAGGAATTCTAAGCATTGTTATGTTGTTCAGATGGTTAAGGGCTCATCCTTTAACAACAACCCATCAGCTGCATCACCGAGAGTTCTTTCACTGCTATGCGCAGTTCTTCTCATTTGTAAGGAAAGCAAACTGTGTGAGGGCCCCAAAGAGCCTTCTGTTGGGGGGAGAAGGAACCTCTGGTCTCTTCCTTCAGCGTGCTCTGGTTTCATTAATACACTAGCCTGAAGCCATTGGTGACCCCTGTGTTTTGTGTTTGATGTTTGATTGTTTCTTTTCACAGTTCTATTTGTTTTCAGTTGATATTAGATTGTAGTTCATTTTGTTTCCTTTAACCCTATGCTCCACAGTTGTTCTGCCCTGCTAGACCCAATAGGGTATGCAAGCGCTCTCTATTTGCTCACCTGGTGACCATTTGAACGCGAACAAATAGTAAGAAGAGCCAAATATATGGCCAGAATATGTTAGGGGATATTCAATTAGATATTTCCATAATTTTTGGTTTCTCTGTGTTTAGAAATTGGTCCTCCTTTAAATATTTGGGCATGCCAATCTCTCTAAAGTCCCCTACTTCCCAGGCTTGACATGAAGTACTTGGAAAAATGGTAACTCATATTCATAATTAGGGATCACGATGGCTTAATCCAGCAAAAAAAAATTGTTCTTATAAAATGTGATCTCTCTTCACTAACCATATTTCAATGTGCAACTATGCTCGCACCGAAAGGAGTGCTTGAAAAATTCTCTAAAAATATTAGATTTTTTCTCTAGGAAGGGGGGAAAACAAATACAAATAAGTTTCCTCTAGTCAACTGGAAAAATGTTTGTAAACAATTAGATAAAGATGGTTTAGCAATAATAGATCCAACACTCATGAATGTCACCTTGGGTGAAAAAATAGCAAGGAGACTTGTCTTAGGAGCTTCAAAATGGTGGAAGAATGTCCTCATATCCATATATTTTATCACCCTTAGACTTTGAAGCCTTGATGCCCCCCTTCCAAACATTAAAGGCTCTCCTCTCTAGAAACTTCTCAAATCA